>JARBER010164133.1:0-10037 GCA_030265075.1 Balanus glandula
GCTTTGACACGACTTCAAACTTTTTTGGTAGTGGGGTCACATGACTTGGTCTAGTGACCTGACCTGAGATGACCCGAGTAATTTTTTTCCAAAGTATGTGCAATTGATGTCGTAACGGCTATGCAAAAAATGGCGGCGCTGTGCGCCGCCATTTTTTCGACATGCCGGAAAAACCGGAGGGGGGTCATTTTGACCCCCCCCCCACACCAGGGCAAGGGTTAAAAGTAAGGAGATCAAAATGTATCGACAATGTTTAAAATTGTTCAGTGAACAGCTATATGAAAGTGCGTGCGCTACATGGCCCATTTTTTTTCGCTGCCCACGATAAACCTCGGGGGAGGGGATATTCCTTCTGTCGGTGCAAGGGTTAAATGATGAACCCAAATATATTTGATGATGCTTATAGATGAGAAAAAGTATAACCATGATAATTTTATGATAAAAAGCACCCTGGCATATGTTGTTAAAATGTAAGTCTCTTTTTCGCTTTCTTTTTAGAGGTGCATATTTTCAACAGTTTTTCCTGTATTTTTCCGAAATAGGGCCCTTCGGAGTTCGGACTCTATTTCGGGGCACTTACAAACCTACATGAATGTGCGATTGTGCCTCCCCTCCTCTGGGTACGCTTATTATGTAGGTTCTAGGTATGTACCTATTTAAATTGGCGCCTCACGAAATAATGTGATCGAAATCCGTTGTGTTCATCATATTCGGGGGTAGTTTGTTTGATGGAAGCCTTCACCCTGATCCCCCATCCCACCCCCACCCCACTTGAAGGTCTCGATGCGTCCCTGGCGGTGATTGCCGCTTCGGATCTTTTGCTTATGTGCTCTATCTACTTGTTTGTCAACCGACATGCCCTACGCCCACTTGCAATACTTTTCACAATACAAGGAACTTCATCTGGTATCTCTTGAATGTTCGCCATGGTCGTCGCTTTCTCCTCTTCCTGAATGTGAATTATAGTTGTATCTACATTTTACAAAGTGCTAGACTGAAAGCAAGACAGTTTTTTTTTCTGGAGTATTGCAGTAACATTATGTCATGCATCCTTAATGAAGTGAACGCTGCTTCATTAAGAATCGTCACTTGTAGTAGTTCAACATTTGCATTCTTCTCTTTTGAATTGTTTTTCCATTTAAAAGAAATGTAACTCCCTGTGTTCATATCTGCACGAACTGGTCTTAATCATGAAACTTGTTTGCTTGAAAGCCAATTGCACATAATATGCAATGTCTAAACGTGTTTGTTTTTACTCGTTTAGAACGTGCTTATCACTAAAGATGTAATTTATGATCACCGAAGATTTAATTAATTTGTTGAAAGGCACGAATATCCATAATATTTCCTTCGCATCGCACTGATAGGTGCCTGTCTTGCTTTCAGGCTAGTTCTTGCGGTCTGGTCCGCCTGACTCGCTCAGCTAAAACGCCAACATGTTTATATACCTGAGCAAAAAGATCGCCATCCCCAACAACATCCAGCTCAGCGTGATATCATGGAACAAGGCGGAGGGCTTCATTGCGTGCGGCGGAGACGATGGCCTGCTGAAGGTCTTGAAGCTGGAGGCGCCTGATGACCAGAAGATCAAGGGCCTGGCCGCCGCTTCCAACCTTTCTATGAATCAGACATTAGAGGGTCACTCGGGTCGGATCCAGGTGATCACCTGGAACCAGATCCACCAAAAGCTGACCACCAGCGACCAGGACGGCCTCATCATCGTCTGGATGCTCTACAAGGGCTCCTGGTACGAGGAAATGATCAACAACCGTAACAAGTCGGTGGTTACTGGCATGTCGTGGAATTCGGAGGGGGAGAAAATCTGCATCGTGTACGAGGATGGAGCCGTTATCGTCGGCTCCGTGGACGGCAACCGCATCTGGGGCAAAGAGCTCAAGGGTCAGTCTTTCACCGGCGTCGAGTGGTCGCCGGACGGCAACGTGCTCCTCTTCTCTATCGGCACGGGCGAGGTGCACCTGTACGACAGCCAGGGGGAGTTCCTCAACAAGATGATCATCACGTGCCACGGTCAGAACTTCACTGGCCATGTGCGAATCATCAACATGCGTTGGTACAATGGCCGCTTCGGCTACATTGAGCCCGAGTGTCCGTCGCTGTTCATCTGCTACGAGGACGGCAAGGTGCAGATCATGCGCAGCGAGAGTGACGACAAACCGACCATCATCGACGCTGGCATGGCCGTCTCCGACTGTCAGTGGAACCACAACGGCACCATGCTCGCCGTGGCAGGCAACATCAACGCCGCACAGTCGGGCGAGAAGGACTGCAACGCCGTCATGTTCTTCTCGCCCTTTGGCGACCACGTGCGCACGCTGAAGGTCCCCGGCAGACAGCTGGCTTCAGTCGCATGGGAAGGCCGTTCGCTGAGACTCTCGCTCGCCGTTGACTCGTTCATCTACTTTGCAAACATCCGGCCCGACTACAAATGGTGCTACTTCCTGAATACGGTCGTCTACATGTATCTGTCGCCCGGAAAGGCCGACTATAACGTCATCTTTTGGGACGTGAAGAACAACGAAAAGTACCACAAGCCATCGCCAATAGTGCTCGCGATGGCTGCTTCTGACGAACATTGTTGCATACTGGTGCGTAAGGACGACCAGGACCTCAAGTACGGCATGATGCTCTGCAACGCTATCGGCACGCCGGTCGACTCCCGCTACACAGACGTGGAACTGCGCTTTGTCACAATGACCAAGACGCATGTGTTCGCGGCATCACGCGAGTCCTTCTTCGTGTGGCACTATCACACTCCCAAGGGGATTTCGTCGCGAGACATGGCCTCAACGCAGTCAGATGACCAGCGAAGCAAGGAACGTGTCTACCACGTGGATGACATGATCTCGGGAGTAGAGACCTCGCGCCACTACGAGCGTCAAGCAGCGCGCAAGCACACAAATGACCCGATCACATGTCTCGCAAGTCACGAGACCATGCTGCTGATAGCACGCGAGTCGGGTGTCGTGCAGGTATACATGCTGCCACAGCTCATCTTCAGTAACCGCTACACGGTAGAGTGTCGTCCACAGAATATCGCAGTTAACTGCGACGCCACACGCATGTCGCTCATCGATGTCACAGGTATCCTCTACTTCTTCGATCTGGAGAGGAACGACCCAGAGAAAGGCAAGCGTGCCGGTGAGCTGGTCAAATTTGAGCGCAAGGACGTATGGGATCTGATCTGGGCCGAGGACAACGCCGACATGTGTGCGTTGATGGAGAAAACGCGCATGCTTGTGTTCCGTAACCTGGACCCAGAGGATCCGGTGGCCAGCTCTGGGTACCTGTGCCGGTTCAAGGACCTGGAGGTGACAACTGTTCAGCTGGACGAGGTGCTGATCCGTCCTGATCGTCCACCTCCTAAGCTGGTGGCGCAACTGGAGAGCAAGGCGATGAGAGACACCAAGGAGATCCTGGAGAATACTGGTCTGAAGGAGGCCCAGGACTTCGTCGAGGAGAACCCTCATCCTCGGCTGTGGAGACTCATCGGTGAGGCGGCGCTGGAAATGCTTGAAACAGAGGTGGCTGAGACAGCGTTCGTGCGCTGCAAGGACTATCCTGCCATCCAGTTTGCGAAGCGGCTCAACAACATCTCCTCAGAGAATATCAAACAGGCTGAGGTACTTGCCTATTTCGGTGAGTTCGAGGACAGCGAGAAGGCGTTCCTCGATGCCGACCGGCGTGATCTGGCCATCGATCTGCACCGCAAGATGGGCAACTGGTTTCGTGTGGTTCAACTGCTCAAGACCGGTGTCGGTGGCGACGATATGCTGATGCATATCGCGCTAAACAAGATCGGTGACTTCTACGCTGACAACCTCAAGTGGGATCAGGCCGCCAAGTATTACGAGCAAGTTAACCAGAACGAAGAGCGGCTCTGCAAATGCTACTACCTGATGGAAGACTACCAGAAGCTGGAAGAACTGGTGGACAACATTGCAGAGAACCACAAGGCGCTGCCCGAAATAGCCAAGATGTTTACGTCGGTGGGTCTGTGCGAGCCGGCAGTCAAGGCGTACCAGAAGTGTCACAAAGACAAAGAATCGGTCGAGGTGTGTATGTATCTCAACAACTGGCGCTATGCCGTAGAGCTGGCACGCACCACAAACATACAGGACACGGGGTCCTACCTCGCCAAATACGCGCAATACCTGTTGTCAAAGAACAAGCGCATCCAGGCGATCGAGCTGTTCAGGAAGGCTGGCTACTTCCTTGAGGCGGCCAAGCTGCTTTTCCAGCTCACCGACATCGAGGTGAAGAAAAACTCAAAGCCGATGAGGATCAAAAAGATGTACGTGCTAGCTGCGCTAATGGTGCAGCAGCATAACGAGAAAATGATCAACACCAAAGGGAAGGGCCTTGGCCAGAAGAGCTCTGTGATGCTCGGCCTGATGGAGGCGGAGAACCAGACGGCGCTGGGCGACCTGCGTGTCCTCGACAACGCCTGGAAGGGCGCCGAAGCGTTCCACTTCTTCCTGCTGGCCCAGCGGCAGCTGTACGAAGGCTCGCGCGATGCCGCCATGAAGACGGCGCTTCACCTGCGTGACTACGAGACGATTCTGCCGGTGGCTGACGTGTACAGCCTGCTGGCGCTCTCCAGCTGCGCCAACAGCGCCTTCTCCACAACCTCCAAAGCCTTCATCCGCCTGGAAAGCCTGCCCGAAAGCACGCCCGAGGAACGTCAGGCGTACGAGGATCTTGCCATGGAGATCTTCATGAAGTACAGCCCCAAGGACTCCAAGAGCAACCGCGCCGAGTGCATCCACTGTGAAACGATGATCCCTGACTGGGTGACGGTCTGTCCGTCCTGTGGCACACGCTTCCCCTCCTGCATCGCGTCTGGTCGGCCCATCATGGATCCAAACCAAGCCTGGGAGTGTCCCACCTGCAAACACCAGGCGTTCGAGAGTGAGATCACAGTGCGCCAGACGTGTCCGCTGTGCCACGCGCCAGTCTACGCTGCCGAGTGACGCAGAGGATGTGGAAGATCGCCTTCTGTCGACTGGTCACAGTTGTGCGCAAATGCGATGGGTTCGCGACTGTGGCGACGTTAAGGCATGCCATACCGCCCATTAACGTTGCTATGTCGTACAAGGTCTTTGGAAATGTATGGTACACTATGTTTATTTTCGTTGCATCTTATTACGTACGTGATGTGTTCAGAGATTATAGGCACCAGCTATCACTCGGTTCGGTACGTAGATATGGCTCTACATCTGCCTGTGTCGGCGCAGCGCTGACTGCACAGTTATGTACTTACTCCCGTTTGATTCACATGTTTACTGTGAATCGACCCATTCGCGATGTGCTGGTTGCACAAGCGATCGCAGTGTATGCACGCGTATCGTCACTCAATACAAAACAAAAACAGATCTGACTCTTTCGCACTCGTAGGTAGGTATGTACCCACTTGAATTTTAAGACCCAGCCGGCGAGTCCAGAACGCAGTCTTATCACTATCTAACCAGATTTCATAGTCATTATCAATATCACCATCGCATCTATTCCCAATACTTGATTGCATGAAATAGTCATGACGCGTCATTGAAGAGGAATTACAACTTGTCACAATTGAATACCGGTAAACCGCCATAGATGAAAAACTACCAGCCATCTAATTGCAACGAGCGAGCGCGAAGGAAGCCCAAAGTGAAGTTGGTATGCGCACGCTTGCTGTTGCTAATACTGTTACCTGACAACCACACAAAATTTTAACTCGATCAGGCAAGTAGTTATTGAGGTACATACAAAAGGGGTCCGCACTCGAAAACATCCCATCCCTGAGTTGGGAGGTGACAGCATCTCCGAAACATGATCCCGATCAGTACCCTCTTTAGCTTTCCAAAGGCACCCACAGGTCAGTGTAGCACTCTACCGATCTCCATGCTGTATGGTTAGCTACAATGGAGCTGGCTTTAGTCGATCTCGTCTCAGACTGACCGAGAGCTCTATAGACAGGCTTAGTAACCTCTCAGAAATCGCCTTTTAGACTAGATGGAAACCATTCAAAGTAGTTGCAGGCACCTTAGGCTGGTTGAAGACCACCTCAAAAAGCGAAGTGCCCTCTTGGCTCTCGTGCTAAACGTTGGCCTTTTTTGTGTCATTTGGGTGAGAGAAACTATGCTAGATTTACCCGACCCGAAAATCAGAGGCGCAGGCCTGGCAAATATGTTCATAATGATAGTCCGTGTAGGAGACTGAAGCACATGTTTAGCGCGTGATATGAAATTCCCCAACAGCGGAGTTATTGGCAGTTGTGCTGTATGAGGCGAGGCCGAGAGAGGCGGTGTCGCTGCTGCCTTGTATGCCGTGTGAGGCGGCGGTCTAGGCTGGTGCCGCTGCTGCCTTGCCGACCGTGCGCCGCGCCGCTGCACGCCGACAGATTTCGCCGAGATGATGCGCGCGCTCGGCTACCCGCGTCTCATCTCGCTGGAGAACTTCCGCAACCCCAACTTCCCGCTGGTGGCTGAGGTGCTCATCTGGCTGGCCAAGCGGTACGAGCCGACGGCCGACCCGCCCACCGAGATCGAGACTGAACAGGAGCGTGTCATGTTCGTCCGCAGCATGGCACAGTTCATGGTGAGACGGGCTGCAGTCCGCAGCGGCTTGGCTAGCTGTTTAGACATGACAATAACTGTAAAGATGCTGATGAATGTGCATTCAAACGGCGAATGATTGCGCAGTTGTTTCGTTGCTTTGTTACTATTCTGTGAAATCGCTTTCATGTTAATTCGTATTTTAGTTGCATTAATGTACTTAATTTTTGCGCCGATTGTGTCCAGATATGGACGTCAGCATTGGTGACATGCAGCCTTGAGACTCTGACTTGTCTGCTTAATGTGAGGTTTTTGTGTACAGGTGACCACGGCTGGCATAAAGTTGAACACGAAGAAGATCTACCAGGCGGACGGCCACGCGGTGAAGGAGCTGCTCAAGATCACCACGCTGCTCTACTCGGCTATGAAGTCTAACTCGGGCGCGGGCGACTACCGGCCCGACGAGACGGCGCTGCCCGTCACCTTCGACATCGGCAGTCGGGTACGAGCTATGTAGCCGCCTCAGCACGCTTGATATACCTGCAGGCTGCATACGTATATAACGTCACTGTAACTGACATTATATAGGCATCGAAAGGAAAATGGAAATCCGGGACGATACTGTCTTCCTTGCTTTCAATTGTTATATTGTGTGCAAAATTCGTCGATAAACTACCAGCTATTTAATATTCAGCCTCCGTCAGCGGCATGCTGCCGTGGCTGGCTCCATGTTTTGGACGGGCGGCTGACCGGCAGTGTTCCCGGTACGGCGGACCGTGACCGTGACGTGGCGACGCCGCGGCCGGTGATCAATACAAGACGGTGACGGCGAGCATACCATTCGCGAATCGCCGGCCGCCAAAGCCACAGCCGGGGCATGGAACGGCACGGTGTATATGTACCACATACCGACGGAAGTACTGCATTGTAGTCAAACGAATATAAACACTACACGACCATGTCGCAACGGGGTACGGGATGGGACGAGATTAATCATTGAATCGGAAAATAACTAACGTCGTTGTTTTCATGTCAAAACGCTTCGAACCACAGCAATGATAACGTCGTTGGTTTGAATTCATTTTTTATGGGATTATGGTCTTTCAATTTCATGTAGCCCAGTAGGCTAGGCTACCCAGTGCGTACTGCATATCTATTACGTTTTTCGGCGAAGAAAACACATTTTTGTCCGTTTGCGTCTCCATCTTTTTTTCTATCAATAGTTGTTTACAAAAGGCGCTGATGACAGGTGCCCTTGTTAGGGTATCTGAGCTGAAATTGTTTCTGAATCTTGAGAATGTGATATTATAGAGTGATACTAGTCATAGTATAATAGTGTATTGATTATTACGACATAAATTATGATAATGTCTGTCCTCAGATCCAGGAGCTGAAGCAGACGCGGACGCTGGCCACCGACATCACCCTGAAGGGTGCCACCCTGTTCGACCTGCTGCGCCGCGAGGTGGACCTGCGGGTGAGATGTCCCTCCGTCTGTCCCGCGGCGGCCAGCTCCGCACCACCGGGGGTCCGTCAGATGCAGCCGCTGACGGGCACAGGGGGCGCTGCTAACACCAGCTCAGGCTGCCGAAACGATGATGCGGTCTGACTTGTAATAATGTTACTTACTTCGCGTTCTGAGGTCACTTTCCCACTTTTGGGATGCCTGGAATCCCCGTCTAGCGTCAGGTGGTCCTCAGAACGGTATGATATTGTTGTAATTGTATATCTGTGATGATATAACTATAACTGTGATGACATTACTGATGACATAACTATTTAGTGATAGTGGCATTACTAGCAATGACGTTCCGCGATTACCGCCGCAGGAAGTGCGTCAGCAAGTGCTCTCGAAGAACATCGAGTTGAACGACGTGGAGTCGAGCGTGGCCAAGGCCAGCGTCTTCATCAAGGAGGAGATCGAGAAGAACAAGAAGCTCATCTCGAGCGTGGCCACCGACGAGGCGAACCTGGACGCCAAGATTGAGAAGAAGAAGACCGACCTGGACCGGAGCCAGAAGCGGCTGGGCACGCTGAAGAAAGTCAGGTGGGGCCGACGCAGGGGCGCCGAAGGCCAGTGCCTGTGGAGGAACTCGGCACTGGTCCCGGTGTATCGTATCATGGACTGAGCGCGCTAGAAAATCGGCTCTCATGCGTGTATCGTTCAGGTTACCGCGTTGTTAGTGATGATTTATGAGCTTTTGGTTGGCGGTGTATGTGAACTGTAGACTGCCGTATGTCAAAATCTGCTTCTATAAATGCTGGGGCCGACCTTCACCTCACCCTCAGATATGTATATTTAGTGCGAATGAGGCGGGATAAAACTAAGCTAAGGAGTTTTGCTTAATAGAGACCGCGTTTGCTTAGTGCTTTCTACGGCGATTGTCTCGGCCGCAGCAGCCGCCTCAGTATTGAGTTCCTTCTGCTCGTCTGTGTCTCGCAGGCCGGCTTTCATGGACGAGTTTGAACGTCTGGAGGAGGAGCTGAAGAAGCTGTATAACGACTACATCGACAAGTTCCGCTGCCTGGCCTTCCTCGAGGCCGAGATGGAGGACTATGAGAGAACGGAGGAGACGCGCATGAAGGAGAGACAGGTGCGACTGCGCCGGACCGCCGCTGGTGCAGTCTGCCAGCGACTGGCGATTTTAATTACACTGCTTTGTTTCAACTTGACGTTTTGTATCGTCATTGTATCGTCATAGTTCGATCTTTTGATGGCCCCGCAACTAAGCCATATTGACACATTAAGTGTACTTGGCTGAAAGATTATATGACTACTGGCTTGAGCTTCCGCCAAACCTTGGTCTTGTTTCCTTTTTTATCACAAAAGCAAGGGAACCTTTGCAAGATTTGCTGGGCCTCGTCTGTTTGTTTGGTAAATTATTAGTTTTAAAGTAAATGTTCCACCTACGTGTTAGTTTTGAACTGAGATAGCCATAGTCATTGGTTGCTCTTGAAATATATAAATTACTAAGGTAATTCTTCACCAAACTCAGCCGTTCCTAACAGCAACTGAATTTTGAATCTACAAAAATGGGTATATGCAAGTCCCGACGCTGATAGGTTGACGGCGACGGCTCACTTCAAGTTGTGTTCCGGAGAGAACAATTATTTGTATTTCTTAAACCTTGGCTGGACCCTGCTACTGCGACTATGGTACAAAAGAATTGTATTCAAGTCGCCGAAGTTGTCTACAAAAGTCGTGTCATAGCTCTCTACATCAGCTCCCGTCCACCAATCCCAGGGATCCATTCATCGTGACGTCACCCTGGGAACAGATTTCCTTTGCCCCGTTTGTTCGTGTATTAACCCGCGCCGTGCCGGGGGGTCCTTTTACGACCCCCTAAGGTTTGTTGCAGATAGAGAAAAAATGGCGGCGCGCAGCGCCGCCGGGTTTTCACCCACCTGTTGGTGCATCAATTCCGCAAACTTTGAGAAAAAAAAATATTTCAGGTCATCTCAGGTCAGGTCACCAGACCA
>JARBER010164144.1:0-10036 GCA_030265075.1 Balanus glandula
GTTCGGGAGCCCGTGACGGCAGGCGGCAGGCGGTTCCAGGACGAGGCCGCCCGATATGAGAACTGTCGGCGTGACATAGAGAGGCGAAGAGAGAGTTTGTTTGGGTTTTAACTTTTTGACCGGTTGCCGTCACAGCTACCACCCGCACTCAGACGGCTCACATCACAGCCGATCTGCGCCTTTTACGGCCCTCCGTTAGCGCGTAATTAAACTGCAATCACCCAGATCAACTGGGACATGGCCGAAATTGCAATACAGACGGGTTATAACGGCTTACAATACCCATGACAATGTGCATCAGTGGGTACCTGACCCATATTTTGCGAAAGTCGGTGCAATTGTGTCATGGCCCTTCAGACCCCTATAGCTCAACGCAATCATGCTTCGAGGAATACTGATCGATATGACAAATATATGAATTTATATTAAATCTTTTATAAATTGTACAGCAAACTTTCATTTTTCTAGATAATTTCAAATATGGTAATAATTGTGGTATCTGAAAATATAGAACATGGCATTGGCTTGATCAAATTACCAAGATGCACCAAACAGAAACTCAAAATAAATATATTTCGAAAATATAGGCTCGCAATTCGCATAGTCAGCATATAGCGAGAAGTGGCACGGATTTCATAATTGGTGCGTGTAACTATGACATTATGTGCTTCAAAGCAGTGACGATGCAAGGTATTTTAGGATTGGGTGATTAAACCCAGAGCCCCTCAGTCAAAAGCCCTACCTACAGCCAAAAAGGGCAACCCAAAAATGGATTAAAGTTGGTATTTTTACAGATTAATAGTAACTATTATTTACATTATTAATGGTATTTCCCACTTCATTTTGCAGGGCCACATCATGGTAAAAACATACTGGTTCTCAGACCTTGCAAAGGCCTACCAACGGTCCCTCAAGCCTTCTATGGGTACATTATGTCGGTCCTCGGGTTGGTTGGAGTGATCAGTTTGGAAAACTCATACGATTTCGCTTGATGTATTGATAACTAACTAAGGAAACTTCTATAAGCTAAAGCTGGTTAGATTTGCTTTGTGATCAGTAAAAGTGTAAATTTTGCGCTTATTTTCATGGAATTACCCAATTTTCTTAAACGAAGATTCGCCACTGACACGGGTTAAAACTGCATTAGTTATTAGTCAATATCTCGGCAATGTATATCTACATGATATCGAAGTATCGTTACTTTCATCATTGCGTAAATATTTGTCTACAAATGTGTAAAATTGTCATGGGGTCAAAATAAAACTAGGTAGGTACATACACCATCACTAGAACGTGCTCCCTATTTAGCAGAACGAAAATGCACATGTCTGAATGGCCAACTGGCAAAGCACTCGACAACTCGACCCAGTAGATCCTGAACCTTTTGGTTGTATATTAGTATCTTGTATGCTCACATTTCACCTTCTAACGGATGGTCACTAAGTTTTTGGACAAACTTTGATATGTTGTAGTTTGCTCATTTGTAATATTTTTCAGGCGAAATTTTGCACATTGAAAGAACATTTCATTTGTACCTACTCGCAAAACAAAACTATGTACCTAAATTCCTCAGTGGTCATTACGTCGACTTCCGAAAACATGTTCGAGATTCGGCGGTCGAACGTTTTTCGGAAATACATTTTTACCTAATGTGCATGGGTAAAATTGGTTAACATAATCGCATTTGACTCATCAAGACGCTTCAAAACGTGCTCATGATGAAAAGGTTAAATCATCATCGAGATACGAAACAAATGCGACACAAGCTCGTGTTTCCATGATTTTGTTTAAAATAGGCGATTTTGGCAACCATAGATCTCGAGCATGCAGCTTGGAGAAGGACGTTAGATCTAATGCGGAATTAAAATACATTAACTATTTGTCGCACCTATATACATAATAAAATGTTGTCTCATCTTGGATTATTTCACCTCAAAATTATTAAAAATGGACAAATATAGCACCTCAAAGATTTTCCTAAAAACTGATGTCTAGCTCACATATTTTTTTCTCGCAAATATAACCAACAGTTTTTTTGCGAATAACTTTTTACCCAAAAGAATATAAACACATACTTGACACCATCGTGTCAGCCTCGTGAAGGCGCGTCGAACCATGTTCATGAAGACTATAAGTTACATCAACAAGGTGCAAGGTGCAAGGTGATGATATTCCAGAGGTCGCAGGGGAAGATTATTTTTATACCGACTGTATACAGTACATAGGTACACACACAGCCCACCGAGACGGATCCCATGCTCATACTTCTTCGTCTTATTTCACTTTTTAAAAATAAATTTAGTCCGAACGTTTTGAATGGACAGAATAACGAAGTTAGAGCCCGCGCTAAGCAGAACTAGTTGCGCAGGCTCTGACCTCTACCATGCGATCGGGAAGTTCCAGGTAATCGGCAGAGTTTAGAGGCGAAAGTTTAACGTGCCACACAGCCGGAAACGGTTCGCCCCGCTCACAGACGTCAACTGGCCTTCAGTGCGGTCGCTGCCACCGGCCGCAGGCCATCCCAGTCTGGATGTAAGAGTGGTAACTTCGGGACACCATTTGCGCCGGACATAAACTTTAGCAACGGGTCATAGTTATCGCCCGGCCGATAGGCCTGTGTGGGTCAGGTCAGTACGGAGTGGTGCAGTTTCCGCCAAGTATCGGCCGGCAGTTGTTAAACTGAACCGAACCCTCCTCGGTGCGGGATACAGCCAACTATCGTTTCGCCTACTGTGGGAAACCCAGAGCCAGGGAAGATTATTTTTATACCGACTGTACATACAATCATGTTAATGATCGTCTTAATCAGATCCGCGCCTTGATAAGAATCTGACTTTGTCTTTTCCCCCAGGTGTCGCCCTTCTCATTTTAGGAATATGCTTCTGTTGCATAAGAAGATGTTTCCGGAAACGCCGCAGCAAAGATGCCAAAGGAAAGGGCGGAAAGGGTGTCGACATGAAATCTGTCCAACTCTTAGGAAGTGCCTACAAGGAAAAGGTAAGAAGTTATATATTTTTAAAATAAAATGCATTTAAATGAAGTTCAAACACTTGTCACATGTGAAAAAAAACGAACTCAGTTTTCTAATTCCCACAAAAAATTGGCTCATTGGCGAAAATCGACACAAGTCGTCAAACGCCTTACATCTTCGATTTTGATGAAACTTAGTTGGTCCAACTGGGAGTCTTAAACATGACTGTGCAAATGTCAGCTGGCTCTGACCAACGGTTATGGAGATATGACCTTCGTCATTTTCACCAGGTCAGAAAAACACATTCTTTGTACCAATTTAGCCATATAAATGGAACAAACATAACTGAATGTATATAGTATATACCTACCATTCGATACCATTCGACTCTGCTGGAACTTAAGAAAATTATCTGCTGACCCCCCTGCTGACGTTTGTTGTGTGTGTGTGTGTGTGTGTGTGTGTGTGTGCGTGTGTGTGCGTGTGTGTGTATCGCCGAGAAACAGGTACAGCCGGACATGGAGGAGCTGACGGAGAATGCCGAGGACATAGCCGAGGAGGGCGAGAGCAAGCAGTCCGAACAGAAACTGGGACGACTTCAGTTCAAGGTCAGCTGACAAATACACAACATATGCATAGCGTATGTACTATACATTATACATCTACATATTAGGTGTGCACATCGAATATAGCCTAGGTAGTGCAATGCTCGGAATCCTCAGGGCTCCGCCAGCACGCGCACTGGAGGGGTGGTCTTTTTGTGTTCATCTCACATGTTTCGCAAGTAGGTATCTCGTGATCAAAGCAACGCAAAACAGTGGGTTTTAGACAGCTTTTGCGACAACACAATGGCGTATTGGTTGATGCCAAAAAATTGAAAATCAGTTGGTATTTTTTTAGTGATTTGTTATTGAATTCCAAGATTAAATTCCCAAAATTGTACATTTGACCAAATTTGATTTTGATGACCTCGTTTGAATTTGAATATATTGACCTAAGGTCACCAAAATTTTACAAGCTGTAGATATTCATATCACCTATCTACCCTATAAGTTTTATCAATTTATCTTTCACGCTTTCGGAGATGTCACGGGGCAGAAAAAGACCCCTTCTCCAGTGCGCGTTAGTGGCATACCCCTCTATAGTGCGCGTGTTAGACGAGCAGCGGCCGACAGAGCTGTTTCTCCCAAACACTGCAGCTCTTGGCAGATAGCCAGAAGGTGCATGCCGAGACCGAGTGGCGGCATTGTGTCACCTAAGTTCGGACAGCTGAGTCAAGCAGTGTTAAATCAATAGCAGAACCCCGAACTATCGGCCGGGCCCCATTCCTTCTCCGCTGGATGTCCGCAGCTGCCACGGCTGGCGTCACCAGCCTTCTGTCAGACAGAGGCCAGCAACACGGCTTAATCAGCCAACGACGGGCGAGCCCGTACAAACCCGATAGGTGGTGGTAGCATTACCAGTAAGATAGTCTCAAACCTCACTATACTGTCTTCCGATTGGCGGCGGGCGACGGGTGGCGAGCGGCGAGCGGCGGGCGGCGGGCGGCAGGCGGCGATGAATTTATATTAATAACCATACATACATTAATATCACATGTATAATACACCTATATATACCCCGTCGTTATTAACAATAGTTGAGTACAGGCTGTTATTGCTTGGTAGCTTGGTACTGCGGTAGAGTTTATCTGAGTAGTGCTAAAACCGCTAGCCTGTTAGATAGGCTGCCCGGAGTGCATCAGAGCTAGGCGGTACAGTCTAACAACCAGTAACTCGTCACAGGTTAACGAGCGAGCGCGAAGAAAATGTGTGGTACCATGTGATTCATAAAAAGTGTCGGAAAAGAACCTTTAATAAAACTCAAGCACGTCCAGGTACTCGCGATTTATTTTACCATGCTTAAGGTATATCTCAAAGTATTTATTATGTCACAGTTTGAGACAAATCAATCACTGAGCGTCATGCAATTGCCTATAAACCAAAGGTGACGGTTCAGGCAGATGTATCAATCTGCCGGTCCAGGCGCGGAACGCATGTTAAACATGTTCTGTACAAAACCACGCAGCGGAAATACTTCGCAAGACAACTGTCTGTTTTTTGGCACCAATAATACTTAATGAAACTTTCTACCCGTGTACTAAGTTGTACCTAAATTAATTAAACTTTCTGAAAAATATAGCTGTTTATTTTCAAATATTTTTAATGAATCACCCATGGGACTCATGAAAAGTGTCGGAAAAGGATCTGTAATAAAACACAAGCGCGTGCAGGTACTCGTGATTTGTTTTGTCTTGCTCATCGTATATATTAAAGTCTGTATTATATAATAGTTTGGGAAAAATCGGATCACTAAGCGTCATGCAGTTGCTTATAAAGCAAAGGTACCGGTCCGGGCAGATTTGCCAAGCTGCCGGTCCAGGCGCGGAACGCATATTTAACATGTTCTGCATAAATCCATGTAGCGGCAAAACTGCATAAGGTAACTGTCTGATTTTTTTACCAATACAACTTCATCAAACGTTTTAACAGTGTACCAATTTGTAATGGAATTCATTCAACCTCTTGGAAAATATAGTTTTGTTATTTTCCGACACTTTTTTATGAATCACCTTGTACATTTCAACTCGATCGGGGAAATAGTTTCTGACATACAAAAAATGTGCGCATTGTGCAGAAGCACCCACTACTGACCTGTGATTAAGAGGAAGGTGAGACTTGAGAGGTTCCTAATCACACAACAAATGAGAACACAATCGGCTAATCCTTTCCTTAAATATACAAAAGGATGTGTACAATAGGGTAAATATTCAACAATATAAGTTACAATAGGGTTTTCACCTTGCAGTGTGCACATGCACACGCGCAGAGGCACCCTATCTCAGAGTCAAAACTTTTCAGCTAACTTGCCAACAACTCTGGCTGACGACCTAACTTACCCGGCATTGCCTGAGGTCTCAACCGAACGTCATCGGCTGGGGGGCTCGCCCTCCCCATCCCCCTTCGTCTTATCCTTCGAACCAATAACCGCAGCGCGACGCGCAAGACGGCAAACAAGAGCTCTCAACAAGGCAGATCTAAGGAATACTTAAAATGTTCAACTCAAGGTCAAATGTCAGGTCACTGTCAGATCCAAGGTCAAAACTGAGAAATGTAAGTTTTGGGCCACACTTTCCGTTTCCTTACAATAGGACTATCATCATGCAAAATGCTCTCAAATGTATCATGAATCTGCCGCAATAAGAAAAAGTACAATTTTAAGCAAAAGTCAAGGTCAAGACCAGGTCACAAAAGGTCAATGTAGACCAAAGGTTTATTGAAGTTATGTGACACACTGACACATGCTATATCGGCTGCTTTACACGTATAATTCGAAAGCAAGTCATATTTCCATATTATTACGATAAAGGATAAAGGGGTCTGGTGAAAAGACGTCAAATGTGATAAAATTTTAAAATATTTTTTTAACAAACAAAAAATGCTAATAGCCCTATTTTATTTCAAGAATACGGTGATGACATTTATTTTGCCATTGCTGGTCTATTAAGTACCAAAAATTTGATTTCAAAAATGAAGTCATAAAGTCATCAACTTATTGAGCCATAACTCAATCATGTATCGAGATATTGCCTTGACATTTGGTTCGGAAATTTTGCGTTTATTATTTCCTAACATATTTTATGTTGTTATTTAATTAATGTAAGAATTTTGCAGTAAATTTACCCCAAAAAATATATTTTTCGAAATTGGATGGTTCTAAAAGTTTTTTTTCTCAAAAATCCGAGATAGCCATGGTGTATCCTTTAATAGTTGTAATCTTGCGACGTTAACATATTCTGTTTTCCTTTGAAGATGACATGTTTACCATCTCTTAAAGCTTCACTGCTTCTGG
Organism: Balanus glandula; assembly: GCA_030265075.1. Classification (NCBI taxonomy): domain Eukaryota; kingdom Metazoa; phylum Arthropoda; class Thecostraca; order Balanomorpha; family Balanidae; genus Balanus; species Balanus glandula. The sequence continues at coordinate 6,863 of JARBER010164144.1, forward strand.
TCCAAAATCCAACCTCACTAAAATCGCTACATTTAAAAACGATAATTATAAAAAAAATGACGAGAAGTAAAATAGACGGACAACAATCGGATCATTAATTTGTTCACTGTTTGATTGTGTAAGAGAATATGATAGTCAGCAGGAAGCATTATTATTTACCTACCATCAACGACCAACGCGTAGACCATGGATATTTATTCAGCAAAACAATAATAACATGTTCCAAAATGGAGACCAAATGGGTTTCATAGATAAGAACTCTTGAAAAACGCTATAAACAAGTGCTTACCAGTGTACCTACTTATGCTTATTGTAACGTCAACAACAGTAGTGGATTAGCGGGCGCGTTTCGGACAGCCGAAACTTCTTTTACAAGGGGTCCAATTGGTTCTACAAGGGGTTCTACAAACGGTCGTCCGGAGGGTAACGTGTAGGTGTTGCTGTTGTTTGTTTCAGCTGGAGTACGACTTCAACTCCAACAACCTGACGGTGACGGTGATCCAGTGCGAGGAGCTGCCGGCGCTGGACATGGGCGGCACCTCCGACCCCTACGTCAAGGTCTACCTCCTGCCCGACAAGAAGAAGAAGTTCGAGACCAAGGTCCATCGTAAAACACTCAGTCCCGTCTTTAACGAAACGTTTACATTCAAGGTGAGAAAGAGGCGAGATATCAGCAGCCAGGTGAGCCCTCATTTCGCTATCATGAGATGTAAAAGAGAGTTCCTTCTACAAGAGTCTGTGTTCGACGAGTACATTTTTGAGAAAATGCATTTTCTAAGTAAGTTCGACCATGATTTATCAAGGGACAGACTGCGGTTGAAAGGCAGATCAACCATATTTGGGTATTACCTACGTGTAAGAACGCAAGGATTGTAGCCTGAGAAAGAAAAATAGTCCCTACAAATAAGAAAAAAACCTACGATAATCATGCATAGCCTCGAATGGAAATGACAAAAGTCAAGTGGAAACAGGAAGTCGCCGAAGTAGCGTAAACACGTACATAAACATATAATATAAAACATACTTAAACATAAAAATAAACTTGTTCATCAACCAGCTGGATACTGGATGGTGTGCAATGCTATACATAGATTCAAGTGTTACATCGTCGATAGCTGGTGGATGTACGTAACACTGCTTAGCATTCTCTTACACGTGTCTTGTATTTTGCAATAGCCTATGCTTGCACACATATAGGTGGGGCTAGTGAAGGGTACTATTGGAGTTCTATAATCAACCACAATCACTAAATATTCATTGCTGGTTTGAAAGTGTGTGGATCAATTGTCACCGGTTGGTCTGCTTCGCTATGTGTTGTGTGGTGTGCAGCTTGATAACAGTGCTTTGGTTGTTCTTTCATCGTGAGCAGAACGTAAGTGTATTTCTTCTTGCATCCCATCTGATTTCTTGGTACTCTGGAATGTTTTGACCCAAGCCAGCGTGACCAGGGCGAGGGTTGTTTGGTTTTATCAGCTATAGCCTTGGCTTTGCGTTTTGGGCTTGACTCCCGTGCCTGCGCTTTTCTAACATATGACAGCTATTTTAATGAATTTGCGACTGTTGATCGCTAGCGGTGGTAATCAGAATATAATATGGATTAATCCATGAGTAAATATACGATGCCATTCAATTTCATATAGTCTCAAGTCTCAACCCAGATGCAATATAAAACCATGTGGTTTCCATCAGGCTAATTGGATCCAGTGTAGTTATTTATTTGTTAAGTTGTTTAGTAGGGTACCAGGCTATAAATTATAGACATAGCATTCCCACAATGATTGACTTACGTGAAGAGTCAACTTCAATGAACCTATTCCACCGATTATATATACAGCGTTTTAAGTGTCCATTTCACACTGATATTAGCACAATACATTGCAATTCATCAACTACATTTAATATATGCCGCTTTTAATTAGGTTTTCTAAACGAATGTCTGTCTTTAATTTTACCGAACATTTTGTCATCGCGGCATTACGTATATCAGCAAAGCTACTGCACATTGAATTACATACTTAACCTACTAGCTGACTATGTATAATCATGCTATCTTGTATCTTGTATTTATCATCATGCAATACAGTGCGTAAAATACAAATGCATGGCCTCCCGCAATGCTTGTGCACTTGTGACGAGGCGGCCTGGCGTGTCTGACGTATTTACCATTAGGGTATGTATTGTACGCGCGCCCTCGCGGCTCTCCGGCTTCCCTGCTTGGCTGCCATGCTCCACTCAGGCTGCTCTCTACAGACATCTAGCTTTCAATCATCACCGTGCTAACTGCTATATTGCATTTTTATGAACTATGCATAGGAGTTCCTTGCTTATGTTAAGTCACGGCGATAATACCTAGACATAATGCGTACTTGCTGCAAAGTCTTGTCTGTTATTCGAGTTAGAAGTTGCGTGACTTGTTCTCTTATCATTGCTCGCATGCTTCGCCAGTGCAGTGTTCAGTCGCCTTCATACGGAACGCGGACTCCGCGTACGCATGCGTGACGCATGCGAATTCCGCGTGTGCAGCATATGCGTTTTCAGGGTGACAAAACCTGCGTCACGCGTGCGTACGCTGAGTCCTCATGTGGACGCGGAGCCTGCGTCCGATGTGAAGGCGGCTTTAGACTGAAAATATGTATTACGCTATTTTTATTCTTTGTGAATAACAAAATACCCTGCACTCATGCAAAGCGACATAAACAGATGAGACTGGTTTGTGCTGTGTTACACCAACATAGCCGCCAACCAACCACAGGCTGATGCAATGGCTGGCATGCTATATCGGTCAAGCGCACATGCCACTGCTGTGCAGAGCCGTGCCACACGTCACTGCACACTGAAAACCTGCTGAGGGTCGCACTGCTGCCGCCTCCTGACCGGCCTAACCGGCACTGACAGAGGCCTTATCTTAGCTCAGCTGCAGACACCATACTGTATAGCTAACGGGACTGATGCATATTATGTAATACAACGTTAAAGTGATCAGTGTGTTACAGGAAAGCATTGTCACATGTATTGCTGTTTCCTCGTAAAACGACATGATGCTGCTTCGATTGTGGAATGAACGAAGCTGCAATGAAGAGTTGTCTGCGTCTGCGTTTGTGTCTGTGTCTGTGTCTGTGTCTGTGTCTGTGTCTGTGTCTGTGTCTGTGTCTGTGTCTGTGTCTGTGTCTGTGT
>JARBER010164155.1:0-10036 GCA_030265075.1 Balanus glandula
CCCCTACCTCCCCTTACATCTCACTCAGTCTTAGTCCCCGCCCGCGCTACCTTGCACTCATTTCTGCTCACTACCCAGCGACCTCCTCATTACAGGTCGGACATGTTACTTGTCAGTTTGAGTGGGCGCTCCTCATGCCTTACCGGACCCTCCAGGCATTCTGAGGCCAGCTGCCGGGTCAGTGAGGGTGCGGATGGGCAGAGATTCTAGTCACATCTGCGGTCCCGTACCCAGCTGACGAGAATTCACCCTTCGGCACCAAGCCGATCGGTTCTGACCTTTGACCTCCACGTATCGCTGTGAATCTCCTCTCTTTCCGATCTGTGGGTAACTTACTACAATGAAAAGCCTTTCCCGAGACTACCGAAATCGTCCACTATAGCCGTGTGTAACCGTGGGACGCGCTCAGTTCTGTGCTGCCCAAAGCCAGGTCAGGGAGCGAAAAATATGTATTTTGAATATTTTAGAAGAAGTGGAATTGCGGCTTGCGTGCGCCTTAAGAGAAACTTGTTGAATACTTATATTTATATTTATATTGCTTTTTTAAGTGTATTTATGGTTTCATTTATTATATTTGGTCGGTATTAGCACGCCACATTATAACCTATCATACAGTATGAAGAGGGCTGTAAATACTTGAAGTAACGGATGAAGTGTTATCTGTTATCTGAAGTGTTAACTATCTCACTTTGTAAATTTTCAACTCATTTGGGCAAATCATCAGCTTGCATTTTATTTGATTAAGTTAGTCAGATGTTTTTGTATATATAGTTAGGATTCGAGTTCAGGAACCGGCAATATAACAGCAATTGACATTTTTTTATGATACCAGAAACATAAAAGTGATGAACATATATCTGGGCTGAAGACTAAAAACGTACATTGATATATCTGACTCATGGTTGATGTTAACTGTGTAGCTCATTCAACACAATACATTTTCGTCTTATCATGAATCTTTTTATGGAATGAACTTCTTACGTCCATTTCTATTCACCATCTTTTAAGCCCAGTTGAAGCACAAAAGTGAATAAGTGCTGCAACAGTAGCTAATAATCGTAAATACTAGGTCCTTATTGTCTTTTCAGCAAGCACACGAGCCAGCATAAGTAAACACATGGAGTATATGTGGTCTCATAATACGCCTTATTTTTCAGGCACCACAAACCCATTTTAACGCTTGCTAACTTCTTTCACGGAAAGTACCAATATCGCTCCGTTTCCTTCCATTGTACTAATGCCCTTATAGGTATGTACCTACATATTTTCCAAATGGGCTTATGCTACTTGAAGCTCAGTAATAATTCCGAACAAAGGATTAATTCATAACTCCAAAACTGGACCAAGCGATCATCCCAAGAATGATGGCTGGAAGTGGGGAGTGGGCACACGATGTCTCCTCCGACCCATCCCCCACTCTCACCCCAACCCCACCCCACTCACACACTACGGTGACGTGCCTTTCCTAGCCAACAAAAACTGCCTTATGTTAAGTCCACTAGCTATTAACTTAAACGTGAAGCTGTTTAAAAGCATTTGAGCTGCAAGTTGATGTAATTGCTTATCAGATAATAGAAATGCAACATAATCAATGACACAAATCGACAGAAAACGTGTATGGGACATGCTGGAATACCCTTTGATACCTTATAGATACAGCAGACTTCTTAGCAGTGCTTCATCGCCACTTAACGATGTGGATCGATTGTGACAAGTCTGAGACCATGGACACGGCTGGAGAGTCGAGAATCTGCCGCTGAAAAGATATGGGTTATATGATAAGACGATTTAATTTTTGAATATCGACAAAACATTCCACTACATTTATTACGCAATCAAACCCCTCGCAGTGGCATACAACGTGCCCGCCCAGACAGAAAGTATCGCCACACCAAGCGGCATTTTCGCCAGGTTTAGCACGAACCTATAAAGGCGGTGCAGGGTAATAAAATTAGGTCTGAATCTCACGTTCCCGGCTAAGAACAAGACTTATGGTTCCTGGTGGCATTTACGTCTCCTCCGGGAGAGCCGAACCCTATTGTTCCATTCAAGATGTACGACCGAACGCAATTGAGGCGGATGGGTGAAAATGAGACGGCGCAGGCGGCGGCGCAGTGCATGTGTCTTCCGTCCTGACGGCGGCGGCGGCACTGTCGGCTCCACGGCTACTGCGCGGACTGCCGGCTGCTGCGTATTGCCACACACGGAGTGAACCTTATTTACAAAGGCGAGAACAGGTACATCAAATTTGCGACAAATCTGATGCTACACTGCAGTGCTAACACATGATGTGTCAAACCTGAAAAATGTTTAATGAGGTGTCAATCAGCATACGCTGGTTAACGATTGTAAATGTAAACGCACGCTCATAATAATGCATTCCAAATGAGGCATGTTTCATAGGTGGCATGTTTTGTTATCAAATCAAAATGAAAACGCGAAATATGCAACTAAATCAACCAAACTTGACAAGATCAATGCACTGTCTCAGGAAGGAATGCACTTTTTTGCTTCTTCGACAGAGTTTGTAATTAATTATATCAAACGTTTTTCTGAGCATAATTATTAAAATAAGTAAGGTAAAGTTTAACCTCATGCTCAAATCTTGCAAAGTATTCAGAGAAATCCAAATTGGATTTCGTGTAGCTGTTTGAAGAAATCCAAGAAATCCAAATTGGATTTCTTTGAATACTTTGCAAGATTTGAGCATGAGGTTAAACCTTACCTTACTTAGAGTTTGTAATTGAAAAACATCTTATATATTTTATCATTTGCACTCTGTATCCGAAGTTGTATGTGAATCACTGTTATTGATTAAAAAAGTACTAGCTAATAGTAACAATTAAGTGCATATCATGTGCAAAATTAATCATCGTTTCTCATGTAACTTCAATTTTAACTAGGACAGGGTATAATCTACCTATGCAGAGTGTTGCAGGTAAATTAGGACAACATTTATGGCGAGTACGTGATTAATTTTAGAGGAGGAATTCCGGGTGCATTTGGCACCACAACGAGTTTGCTGATATAGCACAGCGAATTCTTCGTTATCACCGCGAATTCGCTCAGTTTGCGCTCGGGCAACACGATGAATCAGTGAATGACCGAATTGGCCCGGCTATATGGGCCCGGGAAATTCGCTCTGCTGGTGCGCATGTTTTTCCGTATAGAAAACGTCGAAAAAAAATCATTCAATTTTTTAGTTGCACGTTAAGCAAAAACACTGACTCTTCCATAATGAACGTTCGTCATAGATTCGGCGCTGTGCGTCTCGTTTATGACGAAAGCTAGTCATCGGCCTCGCCCAAGCCATTGTATGAAGCTGAATGACTCTCTGTGCTCAAGGAGGTAGGTACACATATTGGAGGTTAAAACTACGAAATATTTGTTTCTCAAGTTTCAACAGTTGTGGAACCTTTCTTCGACAAATAGACAACTAAACATATATCAACTAATTGGTTCTTGAGAATTGAAAATGATACACGCTTATTCTACTAAAATAATTAATTATGGAACAAAGGAAGGCCTTACACTTCCCTATCACTGCTATCGGAGTTTACAGTTAATTAGTGAAAAGCCATTTACCTCTATTTGATTTCAGAGATTGCCAGTATTGTTGAAGCACTCCTCATGATATAGAGCAAGTAAACAGTGCATCATTATACAGATTATGTCAGTCACTGAAGACACGTGCAAAGGAAAAGAGCGTGATTCGACCTTTATTAAAGGGAGGTAGTGAGGGAGGGAAGCGGGTGGATAGCGAAACAGGAAACCCAACGAGTGTTCCACCGGCCCCAGTTCCGTCGGTGACATGAGCATCAAACATTCAGCCGGTAGCACACGATTTGCACCAATTAAAAATATTCTAACTTGATTGGAGGTTGACATTTGCGGCACGTTTTACAACTTTTGCACGACATTTCATTACAAAGAATGCCGCTTTCAGGAAGAGTCTAAATTATTATTGCATTTTTCCTGAAGATGGAGGGCAAGATACGACTTTTCAACACTGAGAAACACATGGGGTATTTCATCACAGTCACACGAGCAAATTCCAACAAAGACTGACACATAAATATGAAACGAACACACCACAGTGCGTGATTGTCTTAGAAACAGATGGGTCGCTTCTATTGATTTAAAAGTCATAAAAGTGAACCACCTAAACTGCTGTATAAGCTTGTCACAATGGGTGTTTCCCGCAAAATGTGTAAAAGGAAATAGGAAGATGACTCAAGAACGTAGTGTGCTGCTATTTAGAAGTAAGAGTGATGTTACTGTATATATATTATGTTATGGGATAGCGCTTTTCGATACTGATGTAAAACAGAGTAAATAGAAGCGGGAGCCTCATATCGAAAGAGAACAAAGTTTTGGGCTTAGATCATCATCTAGTCTAACAACTCAAACACTTGTTTTCATCATGTCATTGTAAAATCGCAATCATTCGCTCACTTTGAGGGGTATAAATGCAAAAATATTATCAATTTGCACACAACCCATAAATAGCAACCCATATGGCTCGCGACTGCCCGACTACTTCTCGCACCAAATAGAATTAACAGGGAGATAAGCTTAGAGATGATGTGAAAGTTGCGGGGCGATTCGCGCTAACTCGTCCTGTTTACCCTTGACTGGGACGACCTGCGTCCGTGGTAGCAGCCTGAGTCAAATGACAAGCACGGGGGAACATTGACAAAGTTTTGTGACACGTAAAACCTTGACTTTAAATTCCACCTGTCAGCGATTATTGCGCGATCGAGTGTGGTTCATTCAAACAGTTTTGCTTGGCGAAGGGCAACACCAGAAATAGATTCTTACGTAGGTAAGAATTGAACTCACTACACATAGTATGCTCTCAGATTTCGGTGATAATACGGTAAGTTTTCCATCTCGTCAGACAATGTTTCTAGTTGTAAAGCCATGTAGGGCAGCTCCTGCCTCGTGCGGAGTGATATACTCATCATACCCAAGTGAAGGAATAACAACACAGAAACTATTGCTCACACAGTTTATATTTATACAGACAGTTTATAATCACTCCAGTGGGAGGTACTTAAGGTGTGCATAGAAATTCCAAATGGGTCGGCTTGAGGCTCCTCGCTTGGTCTGAGGGACCTCTTGGGACAGGAGCGGCCACTCCTGGATGTTCCCCCTGTATCGGGTCACGCTAACCTATCTGATTCCACAAACAATATCTATTTCAACGAGAATGGATCCTGAAAGACTCAAACCAGTTACCGTGTACAATTTAAAGATTCATATATGCATACAACTAATTACAATTCATAGCAAAGCAATGTTAAAATAGGCTAACAAACACTAATTAGGTATATGAATAGCTATGATCTTCTTTATGTTATCACGCCTCCCTCTCCCTCCCCGTACAACTTACACATGACAGTTTATAATCACTCCTATATCAATCTTTTAACAAACATTGCGCAATGCATATGTACACCAATCGTGCATGATAGCTTACAGCTTGTTGATTATAAAGGTCAACCTCATTTCATGCAGCTAAGCACGCCAATGATTTATGATAAGGATATTTTTTAGAATATTACTAGTTGATAGGGAATATGGAGACAGGCCCAAACTATATAACCTCGATTGCCTGTAGGAGAAAACATTATAAACTGAAGAATAGTGTTAATTACTCCGCTGTTGATCTTTCGGGAGAAGTCCGTGGAACGCCAGTATGCGCTGCGCCGTCTCCCGTCCTCTACACAGTGCTGGCCGTCCCGCCCTCTGACCCGTTCCCGCCCTCTGGCCCGTTCTCGGCCTCTGGTCCGTTTCCACCCTCTGACCCGTTCCTGCCCTCTGACCCGTTCCCGCCCTCTGACCCGCTCCCGCCCTCTGACCCGCTCCCGCCTTCTAGTTCTGGCCCATTCCTGCCCTCTGGCCCATTCCTGCCCTCTGGCCCGTTCCTGCCCTCTGACCCGCTCCTGCCCTCTGGTCCATTCCTGCCCTCTGGCCCACTCCCGCCCTCTGGTCCGTTCCTGCCCTCTGGCCCATTCTCCGCCTCTGGTCCGTTCTCGGCCTCTGGTCCTTTCCTGCCCTCTGGCCGTTCCCGCCCTCTGGCCCGTTCCTGCCCTCTGGCCCGTTCTCGGCATCTCGGCCGTTCCATTCTCCCGGCCTCCGGTGCCGGCAGCAGAGTGACGGCTGACGCTCCTCGCTGTCACCCGTCCCTTTCACACGCGCCCGCGCCGGACAGAATAAGACTTTTATCACGCGCCGAGGGGGGCGGCGCGACCCTCGCCCCTCGGCCACACTTCAATTATTCACGCCGCGCCGGCGAGCGAATGTCTTCACATGTAGTCCGCCCGTCCCATTTGACACAACGGACACGGTTATGACGCGATGAAAAATTTATGCCGCTTATTGGTCGAGAGCGAACCAATCGGGACGTGGCGCGGCGGCGTCGTCGTCCGGGGAGCGGTGGCGCTCTCTCTCAGAGCGGCCTATTGATTGGTGGTGCAGAGGGCGGGTGGTCGCGGTAGGTGACACAGAGATGACACCAGCGGGAACACAAAGACAGTGGCCTCCACTGTACCGACATCCCAAGGTCCGAGCAAAGGTGGTGCCTGGTGTCGTAAAGTGGTCAGCTTCCGTTTGTTACATGGACCGCTTCACGCATTAGGCTAGGAGGATATGTAGGTGTTGTATACCTACTTTTAAGTAATCTAGCCAAGTATGCACTATGCATACATTAATTTGGAGACGTGTCATAGCAATGCATATTAAACTGTTGAATGAATTGGGACACAAGATAAACATAGCTCAAAGTTTTGCGCTTTGAGCTAATGTGAGACACATTCATGTTGACAATCTCCATCAAATGTATACGGTTTCTGGAAACATGAAATAAATCACTATCACTATAGTGTTAATAATAACAACAGCTGCATTAAAATGAATTTTGCATATGAACCTCAGAGATGAATTAACATTTTGTAGACAATGCAACCTTTCTTTAAACCAATTAAGCCGAGTTGGGAATGTCATTTGGGCACGTATCTTCAGTGTGGTGTTGCCAGTGAATCCGAAGCGCTTCAGATGGATTATCATAACCAGTGGGAGGCATAGAGATAGTATAAATCGTATAAATATAATACGATCCCTATGGTAGGAGGTATCAAAAGTCCATCGGTTTGAGGACGTCGTGGCTCTGTCGGGATTCGGGACGGGTCTGGTCGCTCAGTAAGCCGCCGCGGACGTACCGATCAAGACAGTCGCACGGACTATCCTGGCCGGCTGCCGTTACCGTCAGTGGCAGGGACAGCAGTGAGAATATCTCGAACGTAGTGAACACGAGACCAAAGTCGCAGTTCCATGAATTATTTAGGTCGTGTATTGTATTTAGAAGTGTACAGACCGATTGCCTGGGGTTTTCCATTATGGAGAACCTTTTCGTTTTATTTATCTCCTTAAATATTGTAAAACATAGCTGTGTTCTTTAATACGAAGATTATTATTTAAAGACACTTCAATTTAAGACAACAACGTGTCCATCTTGCTATGTTCTGTATAGCATCTCAGGCTGTGAGCGTAAATTTACCTTGTTATGGCGTTGGGAGCTTCATTCTATGCATTACTTAGTTGCAGCATAATTTCGTAGCGTGTAACATTTCATATATAGGTACTGAAGTTGAATATGTTAACGTACCACACAGGCACGCTCACCACCATTACCACAACAAAATAGCGATATGGAAGTAAATAACGAGCATCGCTAGTGATTTGCTGCAATGCGGATTCGTTAACTTACTGAACAAAAACAACTATTGCTAAGACAGCGTTTACAGTCTCACTTATTTTGATCGTTGTTATGCACAAACAGGAAGAGCTTAATGCATGTTGTACTGTTATCAAACAATGGCGATGCTGCTTTACAGCACTGCGGAAGTGCCTGAGCAATAAAACGAGAAAATATAAACATTCCACAGCTTAAGAAGCAATAGTGTCGCAAAGCGCGACGTGCATGCTGTATGCAGCTTCATTTATACCTAAACCATTTTCCCTTTTCCACAAAATACTCAGAAGCACAGTCATCCGAAATTAGATTCAGTCGGAACTCGGAGTAAGATAATTCGATATTAGCCCATCGGTGTTTCCATTTCGGCGGCGGTGGCGTAGGTACCGCGTGCTGCCATTGATCAATCTGAGGGAGCTGGAGGCCTCAGCTCCGCCACCGCTGCCAGTATCACTCAGAGCAGACACAGCTCACAGCCGGGGTCGGCAGCCCGGCTGCACGTGACGGAGTCCCGCGGCCTCCTCCGCTGCCACGACACCCTCCACGGCTCCCACAAAGGCTCGGAAGTCCGGCGTATGTCAATGTTGACTTGTGGTGCCGCTGCCGCTTGGACAACGACGAGAAATATTCTGCACCTGACATGGGCCCATCGTATTTTTAATTGGCACCAGCGGTTGTCGTGCACAAGTCCCCGCTGTCCCAGGGCTTCAATTATTCGTCAGCCGGTCGGCTGGCATTCCTCGTTGCAGCGTTGCCTGTACTGGTGTACTGTCCCGCAGTACACCGGCGTCACACGGCACAGCAGGCGGGAAGAATGCAGGGGCTCCGGCCTCGGCCGGCTCGGCTGTGCCAGCGCGCGTCGGCCGCACTCAACCAGATTCACCGCTACAGGTGATCGCCCTGTAATATGAATGCTGAACTGAAATATGAACCGGTGAATGAATCAGTGAGCGGATTAGCACCTGGGGATCAATTTATAATGCGTGATTGACGGCGTGCGTCGCGCCCGAGTGGCTGTTTATGAAAGAATGATCCCGAGTAAACTCGGCGAGAATGCATGAATAACAGCCTGTCTGGGGATTGTTACGGAGCGCCATTGAGCTATTGTGCGGCGTTGAGTTGGCCATTCAGGTCGGCATTAGCTCCCACCCACCGGTCGGTGGTGGCTGGCCGATCGCGCTGTGGACAAACCCGGTCAGCTGAAGCGGCCGGACCATTGATCATACCGCGCAGGTAAGTGCTCGCTGCTTGCTCGCCAAACAGGCTAGCCATTGATTGATAGGTGATAACCGGTTTAAAGGCACGCAATCTCTCCCGTTATTTGTGCACCTCCACTGGCGGCAGGTTCATTTCGCTGTGTATATTTATTGATTATGGATTACCTCCTAGTATGATTTTAACGAAGCCTTCTTCGATATTAAAAACAAAATTAATATAAGCTTTATTTAGAAAAAAGGTGTTTGCCACACGTACAAAATTGAACTGTTTATAAGTGCATACAATCACATAATTGTTCATGCCTGTGTTTACGCGGACACTCGATGTCCCTCGGAAATGGTGCCGACTGTAACTGGGCCAAACGTCGAACAGTGGTCACTGGTCCGTGCCATCAGCAGTGACCATCGGACGCGACAGAGAGGTACACCACCGCCGGCAATTTGTCACAAGTCCAGCGGCCACCGGGAGCGGAGCCAGCCATTACATATCGAACTCCAATAGCAAACAAATCATGCTGATCGTTACCGCCTCTGGCTAGGAGGTGGTTACTGCGGCCAGCGGCCCGCCGTGCCGCGCCGGCGCCTGTTTTTGCGTTCGTGACGGCACCGCCTCACGGCACGGCGACGGGAGCGCGCCATCAGGCCGCGAGCAAATTACTGCGCGCGCGTGATTAGGGGACGCACCTGCCGGCTAGCACACGCTTATCATACATTCCGGCAGAGAATCTGACGGATGGCACTGTCCGGCGGTCTGTGGCCAACTAATGGCCACCTGCCCCACCCTCGGGACCCCGCCCCACACCATCACCACTCTACAGCGCCCCCGCCCCACACCATCACCACTCTGCACCCCACACCATCACCACTCTACAGTGCCCCCACCCCACACCATCACCACTCCTCGGACGGTGGGGATGACGGCGGGGGTACAGTCACCGGACCATCACGGGCAGCTGGCCACATCATCGTCCACCACTCACTGCTGAATGTGGGTTTTATTGAAATTGAGGTGCCGCATGCTTGATGCTAGTTGTCGAAAATACAGAACGTCACACCTGCGTAA
>JARBER010164166.1:0-16592 GCA_030265075.1 Balanus glandula
TGTTATTTCTATGTACCAAAGTCTCACAAAAATTGGCTCAATAGTCGGCAATATCTGAAATAGGCTTAAAACTGACCTGACCTCAGGTCATTGACCTGGACGTTTTCGAAAAATTCGAACTATACAAATCTGATGTACTATCAAGTACTACTAATCCTGCAAGTAATATTGCCCTAGGTAAAGTGATGTCTGATATATCGGAAGGAGGATTTTAAAACAATAGGTCAACTTTGTAACGTCACTGGTCATGACCTATGATGAACTTGACCTCAAAAATGTTATTTAGGAAGGCCAATACTATTCGTGATAGGTCCTGAAAGTTTCGAGGCTCTGCCTTGAGTGGTTCGTCTGCTATCGTAAAAAGTATAAAGTAGGGGCAATATATTGCCCCCCCCCCCCCCCCCCCCCCAGTGACTCGTGGGTTAACAGCTCTGCCCGCTCAAAGAAAGAGGGCTCTAGCATAGGCATAGTTAAAGGCATAGTTAATGGTATTTAAAACAACCGTGGGATTGCGTAATATAAGGTCAGGCTTCCAATAAATCCAAACTCAGACAAATGAGCTCGTTTAAAACTGGCGAGTCGATATTCTTCATTTGCACCTCCAGACGACATTATATGGTAGTGACCTGCCTTTAAACTCATAGGAGCACCAATCACTTTGAGCCATACTTGTGTTCATTTGATTACAATTCACCTTTCCACTAATCCATGTCGTAACTTCATCGACTCTCATCCAAGTCAACAAATCAGCTGTACCATAAAAACAAATTGATTTGGAAAATAGATGGTCAATGAGAAAGACTGATGAAGCTATACCACCTCTCAACTTGTCATGTCTCGCTCGTGTCTCAAAGCAATCAGGAAAATAGCCGTGAAAGTAATGACAATTCGACTACACTCTCACTTTTTACCCCTGATTTCAGTAGACCGGTTGCCGAGTAATTACCAATTACACAAAAACTACACGCGACCTGTTACCCAACACACCGAAAGATGCTTCAAGCACTAGGCAACACATGGCCATTGTCTTAGCCTACTAGCTAAGACGCCGTGACTAAACACTGTACGACTACTACATCCGTAATCCAAGCTCACAATGGACTGCGCACTAACCCCTGCCGCCTCGCTAGACATTGCGTAACTCGGCGACCTCGGGGTTACAGCTGCGGGCAGCGTCCAGTGCGGGGTCAGGGGTCAACGCCGCCGGCGGCCGGGAGGTCACCGGCGCCGTGACCTCGCGCGCCGCGGCACCTGTTTGTTGAGCGCTGTGACGGTCCGGTCGTGAATGAGCTGCACATGACGACACTGACTGACGCCGACGAGGCAGCGGCGAGGGAGCTGGACAGACAGGTAGGCTGCGGCTTCAGGAAGGGAAGCGGCAGAGGTGTCGTCGGATATTAAATATTAGTTGGACATCAGGGTTATGAAGGCGATTCTTCTCCAACGGTATCCAAACCTTGAAACGAGATGCATTCCTTAGCCGTTTCGAATGCAACACTTGGGCATATAGAAAGTGTATGAAAAGAATATGACCTTCAAAGTGCAGTTATTCTATCAGTTTACCACTCCCTTTAAGATGTAACATCATTGTTCTTTACATGCTTGTTGACCATAGTGACTGACTGTTAGAGAGTGAGAATGCAACGATCACAGAGCTTAAGTCAAAAAAGTTGTCGGTCGCGTCTCCCGTCTTATACTGAGCTTTCGATGGCCGACGCTCATGTAAATGAGGTTCGAGGTGGGGGATGAGGCGTGGCAGCGTGGAGTGTGGTGATCATCTTCTTGGTCATGACCCCAGCACAGGGGTCATGCGGCCACCCGCACACTAGAAGGGGTGCCAACAACACGCGCCGAGGCACCCCGCCGCGAGAGTTGCGGTTACCGGGGCCAAGTCGGGACGACTGGAGGAGACCTTTGGAAAAGTCGTGAACGGGATATGCATGGCGTGCGAGGCTGATGTAGTAGTGCGTGTGTTGCGTGTTGTGGCTCGTGCAACAGCGCTGAGGTGTATTAGAGGCGGGACGTTCGTCATTTTGTACTGTTAGAGTATCACATTTAGGGCACGTTCGCCAACACAACGAATCCGCTTTCCAAGAAATCCAGCTAATCTGTCCTCCGACGAATCCGCTGACTCTTCTGTTCGGCAACTATCCGACGCTTTTGTCACAACTGCGCCACGTGATAGTTTACGTAGTACTTTCAAATAATAGTGGTAATTAAGGCAATTTTTTAGTTAAAATGTTCATCTTGAGAGACAGTATTTATCATATTTATTTTCCATAACGTTTTCAAAACACTGAAAAAACATATTCACTCTTTTTAGTTTTATAGATGATTATAAAAATGCTAGTTCGCTAACGGTGTAAACGGTGTATTTGAGTAAGTGTATTTGGACGTAATACAAACGGCTATTAATGCCTCGTAAACATGATTTGTTTATTGTATTTTGCACTTAGCTCAACTACTTTGACTATATGGCTTTATTTTGTTCCGTCATGCATCGATGAGCATTCCGTAAATACTCCGATTTATTGGTGCTCTAACGTCTATAAAGAAGAAGTACTCGATTCGCTCCATAACTATGATAAAAAAAATATATTTCAGCTAGTAAATTGAGACAGTTTGTTCCGGCTAACGAACAGGACAAAGTTAAAGCGAACGTCAACAAATTATTCGAATTTCGAAGTTTGCCCTTTGCACTGGTATAAGTGTATAACAAAAAAGACTGCTCTATGCTCGCTCTGGGGCCTTACATACTCTAATAGGCCACTAACTGGCAACCTTATGCTATACAAATGAATAACAGACTTTTAAATTGCCAGAAATCTGCTGAGTATTTCCAATGGGAGATAGCAGCACAGCACACGCAGGTAGCACCGGGTAACGAAGTAAGAGACTGCAGCAAATCACACAAGCCAAACACCAGGCAATAAAGTTAGAGACTCCAACAGAGCACACTAGCCGAACACCAAGCAATGAAGACGGAGACTCCAACAGAGCACACAAGCCAAACACCAATGAAGTCCCTCTCATCCCTATTGGAGGCTCTATTCCTGCACAGCCGCCCAACACCAAGCTAGCGCGCCGGTGCCCGTGGGAAGCTGCATCATCCCACAGGAAGCTATCCCGCCGGGATATCAATACCACGCACAAGCCAATAACACCTTTCCCAGGATATGAGACCCGCTCCGTACACAAACCCCGCAGCCTGACCTGACGCGGCCGTCGATCGAGTGGCGGCAGCCGCCGCGGGCACATCCGGTCCATGAGAGAAGCAGAGCGCTCTGGTCGGTGCCTCGTGGGAGTCAGTCTCCCAGTACACAGGATAGTGGTGATTTGTGATGGATGACAGTGGTGATGTGTGGTATAACGGGCCAGGAGAGCATCATATGCTGTGTATCCATAGAGTTTAGAGACGATTACAGATTACATACGCACTTTGCAATTTACACAGCACACAGCAAGAGACGTAATCTTTGTCTGTAAAAAAAACATTTTGTCCATTCCATCTTTGGAACTTTCCTCAAAAGACAGAAAGGCAGACCAATGCAATTACAAAAAAAAATACTACGTCAGGCACACCGCATGGAAAGTACATTTTTGTTAGATAATTTGACTTGTACCACTAGCAAGCTTTCGATAAATTACGAAATAACCATGCGTATTTCTGCACAGCCGCCCAACACCAAGCTAGCGCACCGGTGCCCGTGTTCAATATATGTACATTCATAGGCATCCAAAGTTTTCCAACAGGCCGTCACTATTTGTAGCCTGCGCCGGCAGCCCTCCCTATTTAGCTGACACTGATGCTCATTACACAAACAAGACTCACACCGCCGCGTGGGATGCTCGCAGGTCAGCTGAGTCGCCGCCGACGGTAATTGGTCACCGCGAAGCCGGTGGGCTGGCTCGTCAGCTACAGCGCATGCGCAGACCGCGGGGTCACGGTTCTCGGCGGGTTTTTACTCGGAGGCCGCTACTTTGATGGCAGGGGTGAGTCACGCGTATTTCAGGAGCTGTGAGGAGGAGTCTAGTTTGTTTGGAAGACTCGTCACGTATTCCGCTGAAGAATTTTGATGACTTGGTACCCATCGTATTTAAATATTTTGCCGAGCTTATTATACCAATCTCTTGCTTAAAATTATTTAAATTGCAAAAAAACAAGTATGCGGAGCTATCGATTTCAAGAATTTAGCTGAGCTTAAGTGCAATATGATATGATCATGTATGATATATATTAGTAGTTAAAAGCTATGTTTCAAATGTTACCAAATAAACGGTCTATTCCTCTACCTTTGAGGTATTGGGAAACGTAATAGCTTAGACACGCTGGTTTGTATGCAACTCTATAAAAAACTTTTCCATATAATTTATCAGATGAACATTAACATGCTGATAAGTAGCCAACCAAATACATAACAAGCACAACAAACAACAGCTTAGCTAGACCAAGAAAACACAAATATCAGATAATATTCACCAGCACATGCCAGCCAACGACACTGAGATTCGCGCTGCGTTCTCCTCTTGAGCCAGTGACGTAATCGAACCTCTTACTGACAGAAACTGGCATTAAATCCACACGGTGTCGATTCCGCCCGTGTCGCAAGAGCCATGATACCACCTTGCCATCCGCCTTCAACAGCCGTCCGCCAGTCATCCATCCGTGCTGCTTCCCGGCGCCGTGCGTGTGAGGGCTGCTGTCCGGCCGGGAAGGCTGCAGTTTCACTCTCCTACTGTGTGCCGACCGCCGCCGCCTACCAGTGACGTCACGCAGCCACCGTCCAGTGACGTCACACGGCCGTCTCCGCTGCCGTGACGGAGTGGCTCCTCATTGTTGGTGGAATTCACGCCTCGCTGGATCCCGCCGCTCTACAGCGTTCGGCAGACCCGGGAGCGACAGCGCTTCTCTCTCCGGCCTCTTGTCGATACAGCTTCCGGGGTTAACAGAATCGAGGAGGCAACACTCTGCGATACCGGACATGAATATTTGTCAATTCCGATGTATTTGAATAGCTTAGGAGCTTTTCGTCACACCGCTCTTGCGAACTGGACGTGTACACGAAAGCGATGTGCCCGCAGTTAGATTGTGGTCATTGAGAGATGGCCGAGCATGAGACATTCCGAGTTTCGGTCCCCAAGAGACTCCGCTCACAACACCAATACCAATATCCAATGTAGGTACACTTGACGTCATAGTCATCAAAACATGTTGATAGCCAAATAATGTATCGTCAGTAGAATAATTGACAGCTTTGCTTATCCCATTGCCAGTTGGGAGGCGCGAAACGGAAAGACTGACATATGCCTGGACCCTCACATTTGCTTTCACTTGTTCTTGCGTTATAGCTATTTGCTGAGTGTTGGCTCGAGGCGCCCGGCCTGGTCAAATCGTGACCGATTCCCACGGGACTGAGCGTCACCACCTGACCTCCCTGGAGTAAACTTGCGAGAGCGATAGCTCGCTGTGTAGGCATTCGATGCATGTCCATACCACTAGGAGCTTTGATGCTAATGATTAGGTCCCAGCGGTATCGTAAATGGTTATATTAAACACCCATGTCGTTACTTCGTGCTTCTGTGAAGTTATACACATGCCTTTAGAGGTTCGGCCTACCCGTAAGCTCTACACCAGCACTTTCCATTTCCCCGTTTTAATCCAAAGCATCCTAACAAAATTATATGCTGATACTCCAGAATAACAAGGTTATCACTCGGGAGTCGCATTCTTCGTATTCCTTCGAGCGAGAGTTACAGATTCTCGGCACTTCGTAGAATGGGATGCGCGCTCACAAGGACCGTGGGCATTACTGGGAGGTCGGCCGGCGGAGATTTTCACCAGAGAAAGGTGCTCAAGTCTGCTTTACATAGGAGGTTTCCCACGGTGAGCTAAAATCCAGCTAAGTGAAGATTGCCGCACAGTTAGGAATGTCACGAGTTTTTTGAGAGATGTATGATGTTCGCTTCCGACATCGAAAGTAATAGGAATGTTTATTGAAAATTATTGCTATAGCTTCCGATTTAAGTGTGTTGACTATTATGTTTGTGATATGGATTGGACATAGATTAAATCCGGCTTATGCATATTTTAAATGTAATATTGTATGCATTTTCTTAAGTTGATCGTTCAAAATTGAAGGCTGATCTTCGAAAGTCAATCGTCGAAAGTTGATTCTTTGGTTCGTTCGGGTCATTCATATGACAGGAGCCTGTTTATTTGTGCAATAAAAGTTTAAATACATAGATCTTCAAAATGCTCCAATTAAATCAATTTGTGACATATTTGCCGCTAAAAATGTTTGAGGAAACAATGTTGACCCAAATATATCCTGAATAGAGCCCTTTATGTGAAATATTTTTAGATTCCATATTCATACTTAATTTGGCGCCCATTTCCATCCATTTCCACCCAATTCAGCATATTTGACTTTTTTGGTGCTAACAAATGATACTGTGTCTTATTCAAATCCAAATCCATTCCATTTCATGAATTTCCCAAAAGTTTGCCCCATTTCCATCCATTTTCATTTCATTTCCATATCCATATGGGATTTCCATTCCATGAAGGGTTTAATCCTGAGCCAAAGGCGTTTACTTTTTATAGACATCGGCTTCCGCTGGTTGCATTCGAAGGTCTGCCGAAACATATTACTGAAGGCCCCTCCTGACATATGTCATATATTTGTGCTTAACAATCGAACTGCTTTGATTATCGGTGTATTATGTAAGCCATGTTAACCTCACTTCTCAGTAAGTAAATTTACCATGGATTATATTGGTTAGCCATGTATCTGCAACCCTCTTCAAACCTAAGGAAATTCTACCAAACATTATCTTTAGCGGAAAAAGGTATTGTTATCGGAACATTGGTAGAATTTGTTTACTGCTATGTAAAAAATACTACTGTTTCTTGATGTTCAATGTCATGTAACCGTGAATGAAGTGCTAGTGAACAATTAAGTAAGATACAGAAAATTCATCTTATTTGAAATGCGCTAACTTTATTAAATGTTTCTTACCTTGCATACTATACGTAAGCTCACAACGAATGAAAGAAAAAAAACTACTTTATTCCACAGATGAGTACACTTAAACAATATAGGTATGGTAAATATCGCAGGGGCGGTGGAAGGACGGGGGAAATAAACTACCCCCGTAAGATTTACAAGAAGGAACATATGTTTTATTTATTCACAAAGAAGCGCTCTATTTAGATTGGCTTTGCCCCTGTTGCCCTTTTCTAAATAATATTTCGGTCCCAATGAAATATTAAATTGTACTGAATACACAGCGCACTATTCGGTTATTGTATATTTTCCAGACTTGCGTTTCAGACACCATCCAAACAGGCCGTGACATTCAAAGCGTAACTAGACTGCGGCGCTGAGCACTGCTCAAACTACCAGAGGTAGTACCTCATTACATGATTTACCATCACGATTCCAACAACCGACATATCATCAACTCGACTCGACCTGAACCCAAAGTGCGCCACCCTCCCATCCGCTCACCCTAACATCGCTTTCACTAGCGAATCCTCTTCATTACAGATTCTATTTTTTCGCCGACCGCCACGGCGCCTCTTGATTTCTTCGAGACGACAATGCCTCTCTCTCTCTCTGCGCCACGTTCATCTCACACGCGCCGCAGCAGTCTCACAGCGTTCATCTCCTTCGCCGCGGGGCCGTCCTCGGCGCGCGGCGGCCGCGCCGGAACAGCCGCGGTCGGCGATAACACGCTTTATTGGCTGATCAGCTCAGATAATGGCCTGACCGACTGGAGAGACGCTACGCGCCGCCAGCGGCAGACGCTACGCGCTCGATAAAAGTAAAAGCGCCGAGTGACGACGGGGTGGCTTTATAGTTTAGACGCAGAGGTCAAGTGCCACCCGCCAGTGTAATCTGGAAAATATGTTTCGCTAATAGCGCTGCATCGTGATAGTGATCAGGCTGAGAAATGTGGGCCCGGTGTGAAGGACGCTTGCGATGCTCTGTGTGCGGAGATGTTGCTCCATCGCGGACCAAGCCGTGCCGCAAGCTAATTGCCTGTGTTTCGCTCACGCGGCGTGATTAATTCAGAAGACATACGTCATCGTAATGGAAGGATGAGTCCGTCATTCTGTCACGATTTACACGCCAGTAAATTCCATTTACTTATCATTTTCCGAAAGGATGATCACTCCAGATATTTTCCAATGGAGAACTACTTTCGACTCAAATTAAAGGATTTTAACGGATGAGCCACGCAGATGAACCTTAAAGTGGCAGAAGGTACACCGGCTTAGCACTCCTGATATCAATAGATAACCAGGATAAGCAGTTCGTGACCTATACGGTTGCGTCTGCTCATAAAATGTTCCCAGAGCAGGTTCATCCGGTCACACATTTCGCGTGCTATATTGCATTATTGCATTGCCACGCAGAGCATCTTTGCGTGCCGGTAAATGTCAAATATTAGGCTTGTGTCTGGCATAAGCTGCTCCCAGTGAGCTTACGTGAAGGCATGCATTGCTGGTGCAGTACCAGGCTTCCCACATATATTACTGCTACGTGGATTATCCATTTTCATATGGTCATGGTATTTAATCAGCGGAAACAAACATTGATGTTTTGTGCATTCCTTCGAAGGCATAATATATCACCTTTGATGGATTTAATGTTTTAATTGGGTTAAACCAGATCTTATAGACTTCACAAACATACTTTACTGGATGCAAAGAATCAATGGTTATCAAAATAGGTACCATTATAGAAAAACATTGGTGCCAAATCAAAGAGTTCCGACAACTAAATCCCAGCATAACTCATCCGGAAAATCGTTGCCGTTCACATCCACTTATTCCAGTCTGAGAAACCTATTACCTCTGCACGCTCCATTCGTCACAACCGCGTCGTTTTGGTCCAGTCGCTTGATAACACCCCGGCCAAAACCGTAACTGACCGCCTCGACCGCAGCAAATTGCGCCTATTGCCCCCTGGTCCCTGTCTCTTGACAGGGGTCAAAGGTGGCGTGGCCGCGGGCAGGGCGGAGGGTCAGTGGCCACTGCGCGTGCCCACCACGGGAGCAGTGAGGGTCGGCGGGCGGGCGGCCGTGCCGGCCGGCCGAGCAGTTGGTCGCCGAGCCTGTCGGGCGGGCTGGCGGTGGGGGAGGCGGTCCCAGGCTGTAACGGGACGGGACAGGGTCGGGTCCAGCACGAGACAGGAAGTGTGCGAGGCGTGGGAATAGAGCGAGGCAGGCGACGACGCCGGTCAGGGGGCGTGGACGGTGGAGCGGTACCGGGGAGGTGGCCGCATCTCTATTGAAACTCTGATGGTATGTGTGGATGCTGGGTAATAATGTATGATAGTTCCCAGATGACCTAGTCCGAAAATCTGTGTCGATTGCATTGTTGCAATCAAGTTATTTTTAATGAACTACTTTAATATGGGATCAGTCAGAGGCAGCAATATCCTTTATGTAGCCTACCTACTCGAGCACCGTCATTTCATGGATATACAAGTAAAATTGTATAATCGCTGTCAAGTTAAATTCCAGTACCCATACTATTGCTCACAGTGCATATCGATGGTAAGAGCTGACTATATAGTCATTTGTTTTGGTTATGCTTTTACTTTCTTGTTTCTTTTAATGTTATGGTCTCATGTTTGTGATTCGCATAATGTTAGCAGAGCAAAGTCAACAACGAATCACTCTTCCAGCACAGGCATTAAGTGGCACTGGGTCATGCTCAGGATGAGTCAAACCATAACAAGCTCAAGGGCATTTTGTAATTAATGACACCCACATTAATTTTCTTCTTTTCACAAAGCGCCTCGTGAAGCGTGCGAGGAGGTGAGGCACGTTAGAAGCACAGTGGAGTTGGTTTGATTGATGTGAGAAGTGTCAGTCAGTTTCACGATGACGTATCACTTTATCGTTTCTTCTGTACTTCAAGTAACTGTACTTCAGAATGATTCAGTATGGTTTATTGTTTGCTCAGTGTACACATAACGATACGATAAAATACAAAATACATCGTTGTTTTTTTTGCTGTTCGCACACAAGAGGTTCAAGAAATAAGAACCTAATTAGCATTTAGGGCACCCGTTATGACACTCATTGTATAGTTAATTATAATCAAACACAACTGGTGATTGAGTATTCTTGGGAACACATTACACGTATATTTTCACAAGCCGTAGAAGAATATTATCATGCCGAAATGTATGGGAACATAAATTGCTGCTTCTCACTTATCTTCCGTTGCTATTACTTTGAAAAAATGCATGACAATTACGAGAAGAAGAAAAAACGTGCAGCAACGCATGTATCAGCGAACATTAAACTAAACTGAATTCATTCGGTTGCGTCACCGCTCTCATCCATATAACACAGCTAGTCATATGCGAGCATTTAGTAAATAAGGTTACCGAACAAGAAGGACAGCGAGAAGTCTATTGCGTCACTAGCCAAGTATTGTGAAAACGCGGACAATTTGCAATGGAAATCGTATGCTCACCAGCCAACACTTATTGGGAAAGATGTTTCTCCGACATCTCATTGTAGCGGAATCGTAAACGCGGCTCGGGTATCACTCCAAAGTTATGGATCGTCACTCTAGGCTAACAGAAGTCGCTAACAGTGATTATGCGGTAACATTTCATCTCAACGAGGACACCAGTCAGACTTAGAAAGCTTCAACACACAGCATGCCCCTATAAGTCTGACAACTAGAGATGTTTAGATCACCACCATGATTATCCTCATCACCGCTATGGAGAGCACACCAGTCAACAAACTTTCCATTCTTTTCATGTTTTTTGTTTACCAACTCCGTGTCCCCTTTGCTGATTGCCATCTGGCCACCTTCTCCAAAGAGATTGCAGCAACCCTCAGCGTTGCTTTGTCCGACCATGACTTTTCTGACCTGAGAGCCCTGGGGCATCGCAGCTACAATGCATGCTACAGAGCTTCATCCCATGCGTGTAGTTACAGGCACACACAATGTTCCAACTAGCGAGCCGCCGCCGCCGCCGCCGCAGTCGGAGCCGACCTGGGCTGAGCCGACCCCGCCCGAGGTCAGCGAGGGACGTTCACTTTCCCTGTTTGACCCTTGACCTGGTCGGTCGGCCGCCTGCCGCCGATGGTTGTTTTATTAGGCAGATCGCGCCTTAAGCGACGGTGTCCGACTGCACTCACTGGTTGATATGACTTATTATCGGCGGTTATGAGATATTTTGTTTTAAGTGCTGTGTTATGTGAGATGTGTTTTTTTCAGCTAGCACGATATATGGCGTTTATTGAACTGTAAGCATCCTGCGTGCTACCACGTCTCAAATGAATCGTTTTCTGCCCGCTGCAGCTGGATAACGTTTCTCAAGAGTCATATTTGGGAGCATTTAAGGTACTCAAAAAAGCTGTCTGTCTGAGTCTGTCAAATGTTGCCTTATCACAAATAACTGGTTCGTCATCTGCTAGCTCGATATCTCCTTTAGAGAGTACCTTGCGAGGATTCAGCGATATTTCATTTGTTTCTTATCCTCCAAGCCATGTGAGAAGAAAACACTCACTCTGCCGCCCCTCTCCCCGCCCTGTCCCCCGATCCACCCCATGATCAACCCACTGAGACCTGTTCAAACCAGTAATAAGTCTCATCTATCACAGACGTGGGTGTATTGTGTCGGGGGCTTGCGTCAGCGTCGCTCGCACGGCGTCTCCGCGGTCTGCCGCCCTGCTATTAGGAGAGGTCAGAGCGGGTGACCTGCCGCTCCCCCCTGGAGGGGCGGGTGGGGGCTGTTGAAGCGACAGAGTCCTGCTTTCGTTATGTCAGGAGCATGTCAAAGTGACGGCCTCTAGATGATGGTTTGAGGAAATTGGCTAGCGAGGGCATTCGGATTGCGAAGGAAAGGACGCAGGTTTGTTTTATAATGTGATGGACAAGACAATGAGGCGCCAAGTTTCTATTTCAGGTTACATCGATGGACTTGGTTAAAATGTTACCCACAAATGCTGTCAGTCATTACTCAATACAGCATGTGCATATAGCGTCTAAAAAACATAGCAGGTGGAGACTTCCACTGCCGTCCAACGCGGCAGCCGCCCAATTTAACGTCTAAGTCCAAGTTCAGCAAGACACGCCAAGACTTAGACGCGCCTAGCTGGACGAGAACTGAAGATATCCGTCAGAAGGCTGCACATGTGTTGTGGGCCATAGCAATCGCTATAATGAAAGTGACGTCATTGACTTCCCCTGTCTGCCCGGCTGACTGGCACTGTCGGAAACCAGCATCGTCCTGTTTGTGTATAGTGTATAGCTTAGACAACTTCTGCATCTGTTGCTTGTTAGAGTGTATTGTATTTGTGATGGATATTTTTATGTGTTCTGTTTGTTTTTGTGGGAGTCAATGATGTCATCCCGGGAAAGCCAAAACGCTGGTAACGCTACCATGCATATATGGCTTTGGTCTCCATGTAATGAGCTCTACAGCCTTATTAACTTCAATCTGCGATAATCTACATATATTGTATATTTAGTTGGAAATATAAGCTGCCTAGGGATCAGAAGTATATTACGAAACAAAACTTGATCGTTACTCTCACTCACTATCCAGTCACGGAATCAAAGCTGATGGACAATATTAACGACTTTTGTACGTGCTAGAAGGACTGCATGCAATGCATGCAGTGTCTCGCGCCAGTTAACCACAGCGAGCGATATATTCTCGATCGTAGACCACCAATAACGTATGAAGTGATGAGTTATTGAGATAGTCTAGCAGTCTCATACTTTGATGAGCGATGAATTTATTTGGAAACGCCTGTACAACTTTCGTAAAATGAACGGCAGGTTAAAGACAAAATAAAGAAAATACCGATATTTTAATAAATGTGTCTTAGCATTAAAAACTGGCACAATCTCCCGCAAAAATTACATCCAAATGTCTGACACTTCTAGCGGGCCACTCGGTGCAGCATGCAGCGGAATTAGACAAATAGAATTGAGCTCATCTTCATATATCGGGCGTAAGCTAGAACTTTTTACTGAACTCCTTTGCATGCAGCACGGACTAGCCCGCTAGAAGCGTCAGGATATTCGATAGAACTTTTACGGTAGAATGTACGTTACCTTCAAAATGCATCATCGATAAAAAGTAATTTTCGAATTGTTAATTAATTATTCAAGCCTTGAGGAAACTATAGTTCTGCTGCATGGCGTCTCAATATTGAAACAATTAAGGCGCAATCTTTGCATTTCAAGTTTGGCAACGTTAATGTCTGCCCAAACAAACACCAAGTTGCATTTGATAAAAGACGTGGTGATCAAGTATCCGTGCATTGTATTGTTAGTATTGACACCCATTATTATATACATATAGTACGGGTCTGAAAATTTGAAAAAATTTAGAAAAAAAACATAATTTCTGTTTGGTATGGTGTATTGCCAATCAGAATCAATGATGTTATTTCTACAGCATATAATTTTTCTTGTAGCAGAATAAGCTCAACAAAGTGAGTCAAGTTTTATGTTTCTTCTCTTCCTGGTGCCGTATATTGTGCCAATGAAAATAACCTAATTTCAACAAAAAACTCCAGCCAAATTACCACTTAATATGACACATTGACACCTATCACTCAGAACAGACAACAAGTTGACTCAGTCTGCGTCAGCTGATATGCTGCCCGGAAAACCAGGCAAAAATCACCCACGGCAAAAGTTCCCACCACCAAAATTATCCACCGTTAGAGTAACATATCTCGGAATCTGGTGTGAAAATTGCCCACCGCTAATATTACCCATCTCCAAAATAACCAGTTGCTACAACTACTCACCGTCAAAATTAGCCGCCAGTCCGTGGTCTGCGCCTGCCGCATGTTATTCGTAATTCAGTGGAGGCATTTGTCTACCAAATGTGCTTTGCGACAGGCGAGCCACTGCGACCGGTCGGAGCCTTTGAGTGACGTCACAATATATGTCACAGGTAGCCAGCTGACGGTCGTATGATGAGCGATGGGTCCAGGATGCCACTCGAGCTCATTGTGTAAATTACACAAGTGGATATCTAACGGTCTTTGTGGCATTTGGTTTGACAGTAATTGTGTGAATGGTTTAATAGAAGCGGAGCGTGCTTCGTTAGCAGAGGGTGAGGTGCCAGGGAACAGCAGTACTTTTATTAGGTGATGAGTTGAGTGAATCGATAAGTGCTGAACTGATTTCGAATTGTCTCCAGAAATTTTGCGAAATGAACGACATGTTAATAACAAAACAAAAGACTTATTATTACTAATTGGTTGTATGTACAAATAAGATAATATTCTTTTGAATGCATATACTGATTTTCATTATTAAAGTATAACAGAAATATAAAATCATATAGCAGAAATCAGCCATCATACATCAAATATCAAATCATATATCAAATCAACCAAAGCAGAAATTATCAAATCAGGCAGCTCGAACGATATCTTACTTGGTCATCATGTGGCCACGTGGTCCAAGGTGATAGAGATCCCTTTCCTTTTACTCCGCTGGTCCCAGAGAGCCATTGTTCTTATGTTTGGGAAAAGAGGCTGGGGCTGAGCATGACAGTGAGCGGCCCACTACAGTTGGCACTTCATCGTCGGTGGGATCTGCGTACGGGACCGAGGATCCCACCGGGCCCTGGCGGATCTCATAAACCTGGTGAGATCCAAGGCCGGAGAGCTAACTGGGGGAAGGGGGCGGGGCGGGGTAGGGTTAGACATAGGGAGGAGTGGTGGAACAGAAAGGAAAACCTAGCTTACTCTGGCACTTTACTTTTTCTCTGGCACAAAAACAGAGCTTGTCTTGATCTATTCTTAAGCAAAACTAATACGAATGATCAGCCTAAACTAGGGGGACGAGGAAGCTGTATATATACCGGGTGGGCCGAAAAAAACGTTCCGAACTTTTAGCGTACATTGGAAGCGTTTAGATGAAGATAGTAACTTGAAATTTTGCACCACTATTTATACGGCTTATGCTAATGTTTCTGCTAATTTTCAAGGCTATTCATTAATTTGTACCTATTTTGTGAGCTCTCAAACAAAACATGGTCAAAAAGCTTTTTTTCCCACGGCAGTTTCATTCGAGCACGTGAGCAAACGCTCCTTCCTCAGCGCGGACCACAGCGTTCAGTCTTCACTTTTACTGCAGGATACTTCGTCTGTTAGTGCTCAGACTCATTCCTTCCATGCAGTCGCTATAGCAGCCCTAAACTCACCCAGAGTCGAAATTCAGACGGCGAGACTCGTACACCGCCTCTGCCACAGACGCTCTAGGCACCAGAGGGTAAATGTTCGGTTAGTTCTGTGGTCACTCGTCCTTGCTGATGGGTGCAGATCGGTCCGCAAGGACCCCTGGACTGCTCTGCTCCAAATTCCTATGGGAAGTAGCTCCATCTTGTTGCATGATGAAACCATCCGGATAACAGATCCTCATAGTCAGGTAGCAGCTGGTCCCTCAACAGTTCTATGGAGTTCCACTCAAGAGACGAATTACGAGTCCGCTGTAAGAAGTTTGACTTTCTTGAGGAGTTGTGGGCTGTGGACAGGCGCCGATAGGGACCTTATGGGAGGAAGGACTCTGAACACCACCAGACGAAGTATCCTGAAATGAAAGTGACTACTGAACACTGTGTGTTCTGCGCTATTGGAAGTACGATTGCTCCCGTGTTCGAATAAAACTGTAGTGGCAAAAAATTGTATTGCCCACTGTTTGGCTTTAAAGCTCACAAAACGAGTAAAAATAAATGCATTTGCTTGAAAATTGACAGAGACATACAAAAACAGGTTAGTAATGATTGTGCACAATTTCAAGTCTCTATCTTTATTTAAACATGTCAAAAATACATTGCAAGTTCGGAACGTTTTTTTCGGCCCACCCGGTATATATTTGTAACAGCCAAGAATAACCAAAACGAACCAAAGCGCACTAGAGCCGAGCAGACACCGTGTTTTTCGAGCACAAAAATAACATATTAATAATCATCTCATTCTCGTGCTTGATTATCATGCAAATTATATATACCTGCACTTTCACTACAATATTCTACGGCTTATATCAACACTTTCAAGTGAAATTGGTTTGACACTTACGAGATAATGCCGTCTTAATAACGATGATGACATGTTCTTTAGGTGGAGACGACCTACACGCTTGGCCAAATCTGAAAGTGTGTTGTCATACAAGGAGAATCGTTAGTGTGTGTATTTGTATCATCATTTTTTTGCAAGAGGCCAAATATAGCGTTACTTTCTTCCGCTGTATATGCGAAAAATATGAATATGAGTGGCCCAATCCGGCCCGTTGCGACACTTTTGAGAGTCTTATATCTCTTGTACTGCATACCCGAATGACAGGCAGTCCTTTTTGCCGAGTAGCTCCATTCACAATGCCCTATCTGAGACCGGTGCTGACTAATGTGGGCGACCATCGTCCCGTCGGCCGTCTGTTTTTTTTTTTTTTTTAATAAATTTAGTCCGAACATTTTGAACATTGACGAAGTCGGAGCCCGCGCAAAGCAGAGCTTGTTGCGCAGGTCCTGACCCCTACCGTCCGATCGGGAAATTCCAGGTATTCGGCAGGATTTAGAAGC
>JARBER010164167.1:0-10035 GCA_030265075.1 Balanus glandula
ATTTTGTTGGTACATACTTTATGCGACATTTATCCTCCTCAGCCCCTCCAACTTGTATGGAGAAGCTACCGAAGCTTATTGCAGTTTGTGACGCTGATTTTAAGTTTGACATACATTTGACGTTATTGTTTGTTCCATAGGGTTATTAATTGTCAAGGGGTCATTACAAGTCAACCAAAGTCAATGACCTAATAGGCCTTTTCATAATTTTGAAGTGTCTCCGTTTCTGATGAGCTGATTCATAATTTGGAAACGGTTTATGATTCAAAGACATTTTTTCATGATCTAAATATTATTTTACTCAATTTTTAGGTTTTTGTTCACAAAAAAATATTTTATGTAATTGATATTAATAATAATTTGGTGGGTTAGCGTGCACCGCTCTCGTTTATTAACATCTACGGGCACGATCAATAGCAAGGGGCCGCGCGAAGCGCGTTTTTTTAAAGAGTGTAAAGCACTTCAGAGGCCTTTGGAGTCGCCAGAGCCTTGTCTCTTTGGAGTCGCCAGGACCCGGGCGTGTCGAAAAGGTCCCCGGATAGTTCGAAAGGGACCCAGGTGGGTCAAAAAGAGCCTTTGGAGGATCGAAATGGCCCCCGGATCGTTCGAAAGGTCCCCCGGTTGGTTTGAAAGGGCCCTCAGGTGGGTCGAAAGGGTTCCCGGGCCGATTAAAGAGTTCCCGATTGGGTCAAAAGGGGTGTATCGAAAGGGCCCCCGGGCGGATCGAAAGGGCCCCAGGCATGTCGGAAAGGTCCTTGGGTGGTTCGAAAGGGACCCAGTCGGGTCGAAAAGGTCCCTGAGCGGATCAAGAGGGACTCCGGGTGGGTCGTAATGGCCCCCGAGCGGGTCGAATGGGCGCCCGGGTGGGTGGGAAGACCAGGTGGGCAATACGTTTTAAGCAAACCACTCTTCAGGTCAGAAATAACCACTTTGGGACACCACCCTCGGACGTAAGCCTGGTTATGTGCCTGCTGCGAATTTCTGCACCTTACTGCGTTTTCCATCATTGTGAGAGACACATTCAATCGTTCTGTTAGGCCCTTAAAGCGTTCGGAAATGGGGCCCTTTTAACGCTCCGGAAGGGGACCTTTCGAGGTATCACCCCTCCCCCTCCCACACCCCTGGACTGAATCTGGCTACGTGCCTGCGGCACGACCGCCCCTGTATGAAATTGAAAACATACAGAGGCCTATCAATACACCCTGATTGAACAAAATGCATTAACTTTATATTGTAACAACTGCGTCGTTATTGTATTGTTTTCGCTACTATCACTATGATTTGGTATATAATAGTGTAAGAAATAACGAATGCTGCTACAAACATATTTCTTCAAATAAATCATACATTTCATGAAATCAAACATCAATTTGTTGCACTGAATAGCTTCAATGAGTACGAATTATGAGTCAACAAAAATTGACAGCACTACCGGGAAATCTTACCCGCTTCGATGTCCAGAAAATATATGCATCGTGCTTTGCAAAATGCTACCATATTTAAAGAATCGCAAGCATATTCTGAAGATAATATGGGAGAAGGGCACTGAAATAAACTAACACACTCAGAAGTTAAGTTGTATTTAAAGAAGTTTCCCTTTATAAGAGAGTGGTATTTGTTTGCTTGCTTATGAGAAAATTTAAGGAATGCAATATGGAATGTTTTTTCTGTATGGCATTCTGATTTAGGAATAGTTTTTGGACTTGTAAAGCCAGTGTTTTGTGTATAAAGAATCTCTGAAATCGCAAAGTCTTGGTATCAGAAAGAGCTTAAAAACCTCTATTATCGAAAAATTATCGGAAACTTTTGGTGCTATGTAAACAGGACTGCTGTTGTATCACATTACTCTCAAAAATATGTGTTCTGTTGCCCTTGTTTTGTCTTCTTGCATGCATGTCAGAAAATGCGTTTTTGCTTTTCCGGATATGCACGACGCTCGTCTACGTTTTTTGCAGCACGCTCTGTAGATTGTGAAATTTAGGTTTTGTTTATTTCACAGGCGGACCTGGACCAGGTGATGAGCGGGCAGCTGGATTTTGGTCTGCAAAGTCCCACTGTTGTAGTACTGCCTTTCCGCGACATCTTAGGCCAGCTTCACAACAGGAAGGACACACAGTACATCATGATCACCTTCTTAGAAGAGGAGATAGAGGTATCAAGGGTACAGGACAGGTACAAGAATAAGTTTGTATACGTGAAGATACCGATGAAACTCGGCTATCTCAAGCGCACCTCCTACAATGGCTTTCGGGTCATCACGACCCACCTGCCAGACAGTCACACCTCCTTCCAGCTGGTGGACCTGCACGAAATTCGCCCCGACTCACGTGGCGAGGACCTATGGTCAAACACCTTCCGAACCGAGCGTCTGCTGCTCACCCGTGTCTTCTTCCGCATCCACCCGTCGGCGTCAATGGACGACGCCAACGTCGTGGTCGATTGTGTGCCTGATGAAGACAAGTGTGCCGGCGAGAACCCGTGCTACAACGGTGGCACGTGCTCTCAGAATGCTTGCGTTTGCAAGCCATTCTTCAGTGGGTCTGACTGCAGGAGTACCATATGTCCCCAAAACGCATGCGAAAATGGTAAGACACTGCGGTGCGGGCATTTTTTTATCCTCTGCTCGTTATTAGACAGTCACGAGTATACAGCCTTTGTCACGTGACCCATTAACTTTAAAAACAAATATCTCAATTTTGTAGTCACGTTGGGTCATTTTAGAGTGAACACAATTAAATGGGTTATTATACGTACGAGAAGCGGGCGCAATTTGACATAAGGGTTGGACCCATTTAATTGTGTTCACTCTAAAATTCTCACTTTGCAGGGATATAGCAGAATCGCTGTACATGGTGCCGAATTTATGCGAGATGTTTCGATAAATGTTGTTTTTTTATCCGCACAAATGAATGTTTTACTTCATAGGTCAATCATCCCTATAAATAATTAAGTTGATGTTTGGGCCCTGCGCACTGCGCTGTTTGATTAATTGATTACGTTTCAAACAATCGCTTTCGTTTTACGCTCAACGTGGACATTAAAAATACTGTGTTTTAAGTTAAGTTATTTTTCTTTGGTGACATGCTTCCTTATACAATGTATACAACCTTTACAGGAGGGACCTGTGTTCCGGCACCAATAGAGCCATTCTTCGCCTGTCGCTGTGACCTCAAGTGGTCAGGCAAGAAATGCGAAACTATGTTCGACTTCTGCTTCTCGAATCCATGCCAGAATGGCGGATCCTGCTCGCCAATATTGGGAGATTATAGATGCGTATGCAAAGAAGGCTTGTCTGGAAAGGATTGCGGTTTTGAGCTAAGTGTTTGTGCTGTCAAAAAACCATGTCAAAACAATGGTGTCTGTACGCCCCTGGAAGAAAAAGGCTCCGACGGTGAAGGGTATGTGTGCAAGTGTATAACGCGGTATACTGGACCAACATGCACCATAATGCGACCTCTGAGGCTAGCGATGTTCCACCTGGACACTGGGGAAGGTATGGCACTGAAGTCATACCCGATGAAGCTGGTCATGCAGACACGAGGTAGCATTCCCTTCAAGTGCTTTATTGACCTGAAAGACAATACGTACGTCGAAATTCTGGCCAAAGACCTTGTGACATCGGTGCAAAAACGGGAACTACTCTGGAAGAATCAGAAATTTAACGTGACTGGCTACCACTACCGGAATGGGTTCTATCTACGTGAGTTCTCGCACATGTACGTGTACCCTGGCACGTACCACATCCAAGTTAAGTGCACAAACCGTGGTTATCACACTCCTTTGGAAGTGCGGCCAGCTGTTATTGCGCCCAACGCTAATCCTAATTTGTGCCTCCCAAAAGTGGAGATCCGGAACTCCGGCAAGACGTCCGTCTCGGCGCCGGTATACCACCGTCGCGACACGCTGCGTCTGTACGCCATCACACATTCGAGCTGCCCGACAGTGAGCATTGACCAAGTGCAGTGGTCTGTGCATCGCATTACCGAGGAACAGCCCTACCCCACCGGCAGCAACCACGTGGAGCTGGGCGACGTCTTGGTAAATCAGCATGACTTACGCGTGCCAGCCTTTACGCTGACGTACGGCCTCTGGGCGGTCAAGATGCGCGCTGACGCCTACCTTGAGTCACTCGGTACCGTGTCTGCCTTTAAGCTTGGCTGGTTCCGCATCGCGCCGCTGCCGCTACGCTGCCAGATCGCCGGCGGTGACCACTTGTCCCTGCCCCAGGACGATATTTCACTAAACGCCGAGCGCTCGCAAGACGATGACAGCCCTGACGGCTCTATTGGAAAGATGACAGTCCAGTGGCGTTGCTGGCGCTGGCCGTCGAAACAGGCGGAGAAATTCTGCCTTGGCCCGCAACGCCAACTACCCGGACAGTACGAGACTGTCTTGCTCGCTCCAGGTGACCAGCTGACCGTGCTACTGCAGTTCGTCTTTGAAGTAACCATTGTAAAATCCGAGCACCACGGAGGCCCTAAGCGAAATTGCTCCGCTCAACAGCTTGTGGACATCATGCCGAAAGGCAGTAAGCGCGCTTCCATCATTTGTCAGTACAACTGCGACGGGCCGGCCGACTGGCAGGACAAAATATCCTTTCGCGGCAACTGTACAAACTGTGACGGTGCGTTTAGAGTGCATTGGCACGTCACCAGTGTTGGAAATGACAGTGCTGGCAGCATCATCAACTGGCGCGAGGACACGTCGTTCGGGCCGAATAACCCACACCTTATTATCAACGCAGGCGTGCTGAGGCCTGACCAATCCTATCACATATCGCTCAAGATAGCCGCTCTTGGAGAGAAAGTGGCGTCCGGCCATGCGCAGATGACAACACTGCAGCTCAACGGTGCTCCCAGGCCTGGGCGCTGCTGGGTCAACCCAACAGAAGGCGTGTCCGCGGTCACATTGTTCTTTATCGGCTGCGCCAACTGGACGGATGCACACCCACCGCTGCTCTATCAATTTCAGGAGATGCGGCCTGACGGCAAATACTACGTCCTCTTCGAAGACATCAATCCCATAGCAGAGCGAGTGTTGCTGACGATTGGCGACGCCAAGAAAGACTACACCGGCACGTTGCGAGTTCGCATCACCGAC
Source organism: Balanus glandula (assembly GCA_030265075.1). Lineage (NCBI taxonomy): Eukaryota > Metazoa > Arthropoda > Thecostraca > Balanomorpha > Balanidae > Balanus > Balanus glandula. The sequence continues at coordinate 5,101 of JARBER010164167.1, forward strand.
GCCGCAGGTGTCATTACAAACACGTTAGTGAACGTTACGGTTCGCCCACCGGTCGCTGTTGTAGAGTCGAACGTCATTGCATACACCAAGGATGTCTTCAAGGTGCTCCCGAGTGGTCTGGATAAAATTGCGGAGGCGATACAAAACGGCGACTTTCCGTCGGCGTTGCAAACTGTGTCTGCTTCATCGTCGCTGCTCAACCAGATTACCGACCCTAAGGCGGCACCAGATGACGTCACTGAAGTCGAAGCAAAACGTAAGTTGAGAAAGCAGCTCTTGGATTCCATTGACGAAGTCCCGACGCCAACGTTGGGAACACTGCAGCAGTTAGCAGACTCCCTGGCCATCTCCGCTGGCGGCCATCGTGACGAATACTTTCCGGAGACGGTGGAGAAACTCCTCAATCGTACGGACGGGTTGGCGAAAAAACTGCTAGTGGACTATGCCAACGACCCAGCTGTGCCACCGAAGCTGATCGAGAGGGCGTGCGCAAGCGTGGTGAATACTCTTTCAGCCGCAATGCGTGTGGCTACTGAAGACGTAGAGGCCCCTAGTCTCGAGCCCGTCGACCTTTTCTATCCCAACAACGAACGTGACTACGACGTGTTTGATGACAAGCGCATCGATCACATCGAAGAAAAGAGGCGACGCGTGGCTCGCGTCGCAGACAAGTACAAATCCGCTGCCAACAGCGTTTACGAAACACTAGGCAAGCGTCTGGAGCCCGGCCAGAAGCCAAAGGTGCTCAAATCAGACCATATGAGCTTATGGGTGCAACACTTAGATAGACGCACGGCGACCAACTTCACAGTGGTCGGTTTGACGGGGAGAGGGATCGCGCAGGAGACCGATAGCAACTATGCAGTGTTGCCCAATGTAGCTGACATTTTAGACGAAAATCCAGATGTTGAGGCTGTTGAGCTGACAGTTACGACTTTGAAGACAAACCCCTATTGGTGGGACGAGGAATCGGCAAAAAACGTATCCACCGATGTGGTCAGCATCAATGTACGTGGCGTACCCGGCTACCATAACATCGAGGTAGGTGACATCCCAAACAAAATGGACATTTTCCTGAGGAGAAGCTCCACTGACGTCGTGCGATTGCAGGGAAAGGCAGTACTGCTCGATTGGTACCATACCCTTCATGGACGAAACAATTTTCCCAAAGACACAGACATCACCAATCATAAGATATATGTGCCGCCGGGTGGCTACTCACAAGTGGCCCAGATCATCCCGATACCCCAAATTGTGCTAGTGCAGGACCGGCGCAACCCCAACATCACCTACCAAGTGCCCGTAAAGTTGTTCATCAACTACCTGAAAGACGAGAAAGCGTGCATCCACACCATGACCAGCAGTTTTGACAATTCTGAGCTTCGTGACCAGTGGACACTGCCGAAGAAGCGTAGAAAGATGATGGAACGTGAAGTAGACATATTCACCATCATAAACAGTGCGGACCGGTTGAGAGGTATTCAAGAGTGGTACCTAGGAGTCATGATTCACCCGGAGACGAGCAAGCGACTGCTGAACGACACGGTGTTGACGCCGATCCCTGACCACTTCGACCCGTCCGGCAAGCAGCAGACCGGCATCCTGCACTACGAACACCACCCGCACGACACCCTCGACTACCAGTGAGTCTGAATAGATGATAGCTTTCGGAAAACGTCCGCAACATGCCGGGGCATGTTAAGCATGAATGTGTTTTGTAAGTTGCGAGGATACTCACGGGAGATTCAAACTCGCTCAGCATTGATGTGTGACGGTATTTTCGGGCTCGGCATAGCACAGGCTTTTTGTGTCATTTGTGTGTCATTTGTGTGTCATTTATTGTCCATAGGTCAAGGAAGTAGTCTCTCGGAATTATATATTTTTGTCGAAGGGTTTTGACCAAAGACCACAGTACATTATTCATTTTCCCTATTTCCTTTTATAGGACTATTTTTTGACTTCGTAGGAATTATAACGAGCGAGAGCGCAGGTCTCATTCGTCCTTACATGCAATATGAGAAAATATGAGTATGAGCGTGCAAATCCGGCCCGTCACAACGGTTTTGAGACGATAATATCATTGCGTCTTCACTTACAATTGCTGAGCGGTCTTCTTTGCTAGACATTCCCATCCAACCTTTCCAACCTACCCTGTTTGAGGCTAGTGGCGACCCATGTGGGTGACTACCACCTTGCGTGGCACGTGCTACGTGAAGGGCGTTGAAAAGTAGCTTCTAGCAAAAACTCCACAACAGTTGAGGCGATTGTGTTCAAACTTGGTGTGTGGTAAGGACCTAGATGCGACTTTTTCACAAGTCAGGTGAGGGATGACTCTGCACGTGATCATGTGCACACCTCAATTACATATCTCAGGAACAGCTGAGCCGATTGTGTTCTAAATCGTTGCGTGGATAGGGACCTTTCAGCTGATGCGTTAAAAAAAAGTTAGATATGTGGTTGTATGTGGCATGTGCGCATGTTCACAACCCTATTATATACTTCAGTAACGATTGCTCTGTTTGTGCTCAAATTTAGTGTGGTAAAGGACCTGCCAGCCGATATTTTTCTAAAATTCAGGGGATTTGCTATCTCTGCACCAGCACACGTGCACAAGTGCACCGACGCTCTTTGTATGTGAGAAATTACTTATCCGATGGAGCTTAAGCTCATCATACATTTCGTTCGCGCTCGCTCGCTCATCACCAGCTATGGCGTGTTACTGGTATTATTTGATGGTATCGTCTAACAAATTGAAATGTTATCAGATATGAATTTCTTTGACATCGCAATGTCGGACGGTAAAAGTCAAGGCCTGCGCAACAAGTTCTGCTTTGTGCGGGCTCTGAGTTCGTCAATCCGTCCCTTCAAAACGTTCGGACTTAATTAAAAAAAAGACTTTACGCAGTGTGAGTGAAGTTGTAGCTTTTCCGCCATGATGTATAATGTTTTATTCTTTATTTTGTTAAATGAAACATTTATTTGTTAATGCTATGCATTTCAATAATATGATTATGCTCATTTTTAGGTATGTTATGGGAGAGCATCTACTGAAAGCCAAGGAGATCCACAGCCGTTTCGTTGAAGACAGAGACAACATGCATGCCGGTAGATCAGGTAAGTGTTTAAGTGATGTCTTTTCCCTCACTAATTACTTCTCGAAGAGCAATTCGTAGTTCGTACTGCATAACCATCTGCCTATGTGAGCATAACGTTTGTCACGGTACATGGTTAAGTATGTTATGGCTAACAATGCATTAATTTCGAACTTATTATGCAAATTGTGAGTTGTATTTTCTTGCGCAACGATCATTATGGCAAGTGGGATGCAATACGAGTATAAATATAGAAGTGATGAATGAATAATAAATGCTTAGTTCAAATTACAAGAAAGACTTCAACGAGTATCCACATCTGTTGTTTGTTTTCATCCTAATCGCAGCAATTAATCCAGCTACAGTTGAATAATTTATCAGTCGTTCTTCCTCGCGTGACACAGGCAGGACCAGGCCCTAGCTAGACTTTCGTCCAGGAGTAGGAGATGACACCTCGAAGAGGCCACTTCTCGAGCGTTAAAAAGGCCCCATTTCCGAGCGTTCGAGCGGTCCAACTGAACGGATGAAAAGGTATCCAAGGGTAGAAAATACAGCAAGGTATTGGACCAAAAAGTTTAACCAGACTCGTAGCCAGGATTACGTCCGAGGGTGACACTTCAAAGTGCTTCTTTCTGACTTTTATTTTAGACCTATTGGGCCGTGAAGTGGCGCAAAAATTTTAATTGTTATGTCTAGGATATCCCTCGCTCTGTTGGGGGGGGGGGGAGCGGTTTTATGTTGTAGTAAAACAACAAATGCCTAACTCCATACAATTCGTTTTTATATATACAAAATCCGGTGTCGATATCGGTGTCCGAAGGTCAGGTCAATTTCGCGATCTCTACGTTATAAGTTGATCTGGAAATATTCAAATGCTTCCTTTTCCAAGGATTTTCATGAGGTCAAATTAAGTGCAATTACTTATGGTTCATGTTATAGGATATTTTTGATAATCCTAATGTAAGTTTTGTTCGGTGACACATATGGGGTCATTTGAGGTCATCTCAGGTCATTATAACTTTGATAGCTTATTACTCGCGACACAATGCAGATAGAGAAGTAAATCTCATGACAATATGTTTGTCTCGTCGAGACGCGTCTGCCAATATGCAACTTGACCTACTTTGATCACCATTTTAACTTGTCCTGAGGTCAAGTTTTCCAGTTGATCTCACAAAACTACCATGCATAAAATCGAAAGCGCATTGACAAGAGAAAAACAGGGCCATAAACAATTTGTTACTATCGGTCTAAGATATATTGACCTGAGGTCAATTTCGAGGACGCGTTGCAGATTTAAATAGCTATCGATTGTGTTAAGAATGTTTTTTTTTTGCTAGCATATTTCCGAGCTATATGGAATATATGGGGCGATGTCCTAAATCTGGAAAATTTGAACATTGATGACCTCTTGTGACCTAAGATTCGACATAAGGAAAATACTTGCAATAATCTCAAGTTTAATTCTTCAGAGCTTTCGAACGTTTTTAGCCACTTACACTCAGTCATCTACCACCTTTAGTTTTCGAGTTAATGGGGGGGGGGGGGTCATTTCCTCCCAGGCCAAGTTGTCGCAGATGTCCTTCAGGGTGCATGATATGCCAAATGCATTCTCATCAATTCAGGCTTTTGCAGCATTTCACACATGCTGTTTTAATGAGTAAGCTAAAGGGAATATATAGGTGTACCTAATAGGTAGGTTTGCCAGGAAAAACTTAAAAATACAAGTGGTGTGCCTTAAAGGGAGTGGGTCTACTGACATTGTTATGTCAAATATATTTTTCTTACGTAAAGAAGCTACTGCTTGAATTATTGGATACGATAAAATTCACGTCTGAAGCTC
>JARBER010164178.1:0-10035 GCA_030265075.1 Balanus glandula
TCTCTCGTCTCTCGTCTCTCGTCTCTCGTCTCTCGTCTCTCGTCTCTCGTCTCTCGTCTCTCGTCTCTCGTCTCCCGGCTCCTGACTCTCGCCTCCAGGCACCGCCTCAGGCTGCTGGCTTCGAACTCCTCCTTTCCCAGCTCTCACCTCCGGCGGAGCACGAAACACGCGCCGGACAGCCGCTGAACTCGACCGGGGCCGGCGCCGGGAGACAGAGAGTAATTGTGCCGTATCGGGCAGATCAGGGCAGCGGATAGGACAGGAGACGGCACTCGGCAACGGGCGGAGGGTCTGGAGCGGGCACGTGTAGCGCTGCTTCCCGTCGCAGGCCGGGCTCTGTATAACGGTCGGCAGGGTCGCGCCGCCGCCGAGCCGCCGCGGATGTGGGGCCATCACTTCCCGACTCCCGCAGCAGGCATCCTAATTCGTTGCGGTTTATCGTGTTTGTTGCCGTCCGCGATTGCGATGGTGTCATCTGTCAGCGGTCCGCTGCAGGCCTCCGCAGCTGGGTGGTCCGCCCAGCGCGCCGATCCAGCCCGCTAATCCGTATCGACTGCCTGGCATGACACGTCCCGTGGCCGCAAACCAGCGTCGTCAGCTCCTGTCCCGTGTTAACACAGCCGCGACGATGGAAGGCAATTAGCGAGGGAGCGCCACCAGTACCGCCGGCGGAGATGCAGGCTGCGATTGGCTGTTTTTCACGGAGCTGGTCGGATCAGCGGCTGTTATCTGGTCGGACGGTAGCGATCGGCCACCGGAAGACACGTGTCGCTGTGTCTGGTGCGGTGCAGTGACCGATGGGTGGTCGGCAGTTCCAGGTATCCCCCGGAGAGGACGGGTGCTGCAGCTGGCATACACATGTCCCCCGCTCCCAGACACGGGGTAGCGCGGTCCGGTCAGCACGGCCTATACCCTGACGGGAGGCCTGGGCTGCTCGGTAGAGACAAGAGCTGGATAGCGCCTCGCGCCTGGGTCATAGGAGGACCGCCCGTGTGGGTAAACCAAAATTAAGAATTTCGTTTCGGTTTAAGAGAAGCATCTTTTCTTCAAAAAGGCAGAAAATTTAGAGGAAAAACATGCTATAAACATATATTTCAACCATGTCAGCGGTTGAACCATAACCTGATATTGTAAATGACAACTCGTAGAATAGTTCCTTTGAGGAATATTTGTCTAGCATAAAGATTTTAACAAATCCGACGACAGCTACCAAATAATATCAAACAGCAAATATTCCGTTGATACCAATTTTGCAAGGACTGGTCTCTGTATCACTGCTAGTATTAAACCCTCTCCTTGGAGCAGCATCCGCCGCGGAGCGTCCGCAGCGGAGCACACCTCCGCCAACGCACGGCCATCACACAGCCCAGACGCGCGCGGCGTAAAAACAGCCTCCTCTGTGCCATAATCGCCGCTCAATGATTCATGGCCGGCTTAATTGAGAAGACGGTTTCACTGGCGCGGCAAAAACGGCCGGCGTGTTTGATGCGAGCCGCGTGCCTGGTTACGGTCTAATGTTGGGTCGCTGCTGTAATATTCAGCCGTCCCTCCCCGTCTGCTCGTCCGTCGGGCCAGACAGACCCATTGGCGGCCGAGGGAGGGAGAATGGGCGAAACGGGCACCGGGACTTAACATGCACTCAAACCAACCACCACGAATGGCCGCGTCCAGGTACCACAGTGAAGCGGCACGATTCACATCCTACAACCAACATGGCACGATCCTCGCTCTGTCATGTGACACGGTGAAGGACGGACCGCGACACCGTGCCCTTCCCTAGAGAGTAACCGACATGCCTAGGTCACAAATGGCGTGCCTATCTCACACTGTGAAGTGGCGTACACCATCTGAGACACAGCGTAGGTCACCACGTCACACTACACGAGCATCAGCTCCGGCGCGCGGAGGACTCACCGTACGATGAAGTCAAAGTCGGAGAAGCCCAGCATCAGCACCCCGACGAAGGTGGACATGGCGCCGTGGAACACCGGCTGGAACATCTGCTCGAGGCTGCGCTGGGCGCGGGTGGCGCGGTCTCCCAGGCTCGTCAGAAAACCCTGCGGACAAGGGCGGACGACAGTCAGACATCCGTTCAGACTTCGGGAGAGGATTCAGACATCCGTGCAGATTTCGGGAGAGGATTCAGACATCCGTGCAGATTTCGGGAGAGGGTGGTCAAGGTCAGATACCCTTTCCCGAGTCAGACTTGGGCAGAGAGTAGTCACATTCCTTAAGCCGCTGAGAGGCTAATCAGTGATCGGACGTCGATCTAGAAACTCATACGAGACATATCATTCCTATTTTTATGGAGTCCTAACCATTCCATCCTTTCGAAAGCAGTTGGTGGGATCATTTATCTGGCGATCCAGTCAGAACCAGAAGCTGCGGCTAACGCGACAACGCAGCAGGACACCACTGAGCCAGCGGCCGACCTGTGACGTTCTGAGATGATACATGGCCGGGGCTGGGGCGGTCGCCGGCCGCGGCGGAGTTTTTGTCGCCCCGTGTCGAGCCCGGGGACAGATAACATCGGAGGCGCGCCGGGTGGCCCGGCCTTGCCACATCTCGCCTCGTTCCCCAGAGATGGCCCTATTACCATCTCAGGTTACCGCCCTGGGCTGGTTTGTTTGTGTTGGAGAAAACGTCACAAACAATCGGGGAAAAACATAATTCATCAGCATGATGCTCAGATTTCAAATATTCTCCAAGGTCAGTTAGTGGACTCGGCAACTATGTCTCATAAACAATGTTTATGGGATCAATCCTATTAAGCCCGTCTTTTACTACCGTCCCGTCTCCGAGAAAGGGCCGCTAATATCCACAGTACACTGTTTACCTCTAATAGTCGCAATGCCTGCGGCGAGTCACGCTATGGAGACCAGCGCTTCCCAGCTGACCCCCCCCCCTAACTGAACACTCACCGTGAACTGCACCCCCCCCCCCCCAGACACGCACCCTCAGAGAACAAGCAACCCGGCGGCACCACTCCGTACCCAGTACCCACTACAACCACGTGGACTCCACAATGTGAACAGTGCATCTCACTCAAACCCACCACAGCCAACACACACCCCACCCTTCCTCAGTACTCACCAGCAGCACGTGGACGGTGAACTGCACCCCGAGACCGACCGCCATGACGAGCACGGCCGCCGGGATGGCGCTGAGCCGCAGCCCGAGCAGGCCCATCACACCCAGCAGCTGCAGGAGCGTCAGTCCGATCACGGACACGGCCACGGCGGCGGCCCACACGCTCATCAGCGTCACCGCCAGCACCAACGACACGGCCACGAACACGCACAGCAGCGCCAGGCCCAGGAAGAAGCGCAGCCCCGCGTACTGCTCCCAGAACGTGAACGGCACGCCCGCCGGGAAGTTGGGCAGACCGCGCTCCTCGAACCGCCGGCAGACGAGCCGCACGGCGGTGATCATCTCCACGATCGCCTCCGTGTCCGAGAGGCCGCTCAGCGCGAACGGGATCTGCGCGTACACGAGCGCCTGCGACTTGGGGATCAGGAGCTCAACGTCGCCGGCCACGTGCAGCCACTGTTTCGGCTCGGGCCGCAGCTGCGCGCCGCTCGCGCTGTAGGCCAGCGCGTCGTTGGACGCCCAGGCGGTCAGGTAGTTGTAGAAGGCCTTGGGGTTGATGACGCCGCCCTCGACGAGCCGGTTGTGCGACAGCTGGGACTTGTCGATCGGGTCGTCGACGCGGCCCGTCTGCACCAGCAGCTTGTAGGCGAGGATGCCCTCCTCGGAAGCGTTGCGGTGCCACCGCTCCCGGTTGATCATCCCCAGACGCCAGTCGTGGTCGAATGCCTTCTGCAGGTCTGCGAAGAAGCGGCGGAAATGGGGTGTTAGGCTCGTATTGCTAGAGGCGCTGTAACGACGAAGGTATTATAATTTATACCTATCAAAATATAAGATGATGACATGTTGAATAGGAATGACATTGTAATGTGAAGACAAGCGAGATATTTTAGAACCTTGGTGTCACATTTGATCAGAAAAATATAAACCAGCTACCGATGTTACTGACAATGTAAAAACGACACCAAAAACATCGCATATCAACTTAGACGCACCTCAGACGAGTGACCGACCAGCTACTATTCAGCGTCCACAAAAAAAAACACACATCGTCTTCCAGCACCACTCACCGATCAGCCAGTCCCTGAACAGCGACAGCCAGAAGTCGGGCAGTCCGCCGTCATCGTTCTTGATCACGCTCGGCACGCGCGTGAACGCCTGGTGATACTGGTGCAGCAGCGGCTGGTGCGTCGGGTACTCAAAGCCGCCCTGCGTCACCGCCACCATCTCGAAGAAGCCAAAGTAGCGCCGCTGCGCCTCGAGGAAGGCGAACTCATCGGAGCCGCGCGGCACCACATCGGTGAGATCGAGTCCGTCCCGCAGCTGGGCGGCGCCCCAGACGCCGAGCCCGGCCGCCGCCAGCGAGGTGACGAGCACGATGACGCGCGCCGGCCGCCGCAGCAGCCAGCCGGCGTAGTAGCGGCGCACCAGCCAGGGCAGGTCGAGCCAGCGGCTGGCGGCCGAGCAGCGCGCTGCCGCCGGCTGATCGCCGCCACCGCCGGAGACGGCAGCGGACAGCGGCGCTGATCCAGGCGGCTGTGTGGCGGTGGATGGTGGAGAAGGGAGCGAGTCGGCCCGGCTGGAGTCGGGGAACGAGGCGGGCTCGGAGCGGCGAGAAGCTGCCTCGGTCGCCGGCGGCGGTGGCGGCGGCTCGGAGGTGTCCGAGGCAGCCTCCGACCAGCAGCAGATCAGGTCGTAGGCCTTGGCGCGTCGCCGGCGCAGGTCCAGACTCAGCATCGCCGGGAAGATGAAGAGAATGGAGAGCACGTTGAACAGAACCAGGATACCAGCCTGTGGGAGAGACGTGCCCGGTGAAGATTGACGATTCGGAGATACACGCATAGATCAGAGTCCGACAAAAAAGAAAAACGTCGAGAGGCTCGGTCTATTGTTGCGAGATCCTCTGACACCCCTCCATTGAGCCATCAACCCATTGTTAGTTGAGTAAGGTAATTGAGGGTCCGTGTTTCAATTTGGCAATAGCATTCCTTGCCGCAATAAATACCCATAAATGTCACGGACGTCAGACACGAGTGAAATATATGCGGCAACGCACTGTGAGAATGCACAAGTACCTACAACTCCTCCCGGCTACACTAGAAGACAATGCCACGCTTGGCACCCCGAAGGACGCCGCCGGGAGTACCGACCAAGACAGATCGAGATGAGATAATAGCCAGTGCGTCAGGCGGCACGGGATATACCCGTCTGAGACCCCTCAAAAGCTGGGCGCGATGACATGTTAATTACATCGAAACACAACCCTCTGCGGCCGTTATCTGCTATCAGACACCTTTTTTGCCAGCGATTACACAAATGGGCCGGAGGTTTCATATTTTTTTGCTCGCCCTTGATCGACTGGAAAGCGGTCGAGGGACCTTCGCAGCCCTTTGTAGGATGTCGGCAGTGAGGCCGTTTGGAGGGCGGCTGGGATTGTACCCGCGGGGAGGGCGGCTGGGATTGTACCTGCAGGGAGAAGGCTGGGACCGTACCTGCAGTGAGAAGTAGCGCAGAGCCGGGATGGGCAGGATGGCGGCCGACAGGAACGCCATGACGTTACAGAGCGACGTGAGCAGCACGCTGACTCCGGCCCGCTTCAGCACCTCACCGACGTGGTTCTGTGGAGCAGAGACACGACAGTTAGCGACACAGCAGTTAGCGACACTGAGAAGCAGCGACACAGCAGTTAGCGACACTGAGCAGCGGCGACACAGCAGTTAGCGACACTGAGAAGCGGCGACACAGCAGTTAGCGACACTGAGAAGCGGCGACACAGCAGTTAGCGACACTGAGAAGCGGCGACACAGCGGTTAGCGACACTGAGAAGCGGCGACACAGCAGTTAGCGACACTGAGAAGCAGCGACACGACAGTTAGCGACACTGAGAAGCGGCGACACAGCGGTTAGCGACACTGAGAAGCGGCGACACTGGCGTCCGGCAGCGACGGGAGCGACTGCTAGACACGCCGGCATAGACGCATTACAACAGTTTCACTCAGTTGTCATCAATGCACAAGTATCATGGTTGGCCGGCGACACAGCGCCTGGCGTTGCGAGATCTATCACTCCTCCCAGGCGGCATTCGTTTCGGGTAGAACACGCGGCCGGCGCCTGTCCAGCGTCTGTCTCCAGTTAGCGTCTGTCTCCAGTCAGCGTCCGTCTCCAGTTAGCTGCCGGCTCGCGCTATCTCAAAAGCTCCTCCATCTCTCGCAGCGGGTAGCGCGGTGTGACTGCGGCAGTCACTCCGCTACCCTCCCCCCCTTCCCCCCCCATAACCCCTCCAGAGGAGCCATCCTCTGACCGGTCCCCCCAGTCCATTCCCGAGTCCAGGCGGCTCGCGAGCCCGTGACAAACACGTCAGCCTGACGGGGTTCCTGGCAGCGGCAGTTGTGCGCCACCGTGCGCCGCGCGCTGACCGGCCGCGCCGCCTCGGAATGTGCTCATCAAGACGGTAACGGCTTCGGGCCGGGGCGGCCGGCGGCGGCGGCTCCGCGGGTGGGAGGCATGCTTCACCTGCTGCCGCCGCCGCCGCAACACGACCGACCCCAGAGCGTCGTCCTGCGTGGGGCGGCCCGGTGCTTATTCCAATGAGGGAGCGGTCCGCGCGGCGCACAAAAGGAATAATGCCAGGCACTGCCCGGCCAGGAATTTGTTACACCGCTGGAGTAATGCAGCTGACTGCATAATACCTTCGTTAAAATAATAAATGAAGGCGCAGGGTCTGCCCAAATGGTGGGAGGTGCACGTGCCAATTAACGCAGCCAATATCCCGAGATGGAAATGAAACTCCATGACTGAAATGGAACCCTTAATAAAATCAGTGCACATTCTTGTATACTCAATCAGCCTCAGCCGCAAAATGGGACGTGCAATCTTCAGCTGGGACCCTTAATAAAATCAGCGCACATTCTTGTATATTCAATCAGCCGCAAGACGAGACGTGCAATCTTCAGCGATCCAACGCGCTATCTGATAATACGCAAATCATAAATTCAAGGATAATTGCATGCCTTCTGCCTGGTATGGCAGATCTACAGCCTTCACGTAGGTTCCGCCTGACTCAGCCCGTTCTCTGTACGCGTACGGCGAACGCTGTCTCACCGCACGCCGTCGGCCGCGCCCTCTGCCTGAGAACGCCGCCGCCGCCGAGGGGGGGGGGGGGGGTCGATAGACTCGCCACCCAGAAGAGCAGTGGCCGCCCAGCTGGACCACCCAACGAGCCGCCACCGTAACCATTCACAACTTACGGACGTGACGAATCTTCGGTAGATAGCACATCGGACTTCTTCGAATTAACGACATAGAAATAATTCACAAGAACGTTGGCTTTTACTGAAGGACTCATTTTATGAGGGTTTTTGCGAAAGGTGTCGTTTACGTGTTTTTCAATAACATGGATTCAAAGGCTTCCATTGAAGTCTTGTCGAATGTCTCGTTAGATTGTTTTCCACTACGTCTCTCCTGCCTGGACCGCCATGAACGCAGCGGTACTGACAACACAGGGTCACAAACGGCCGGGAACGGCGCGTGCCCCGGCCCGAGGCAGGGACGCGGCGATTGGTGGCGATAGATGGCGCAGATCGGGCCGCTGGAGACATTCCCGGCGCACACCTGATACCATCGCGGCAGGCCGGGGAGGTGGTGGTTCGACCAGGGCCCCCGGCCACTCGGCCCACCCAGAGTCCTGGGACGGACTGAGCTCAGCTCCGCCAGTCTCGCAACCACATGGACCAACTCACGCGTCCCTGCTCAGATCTCATTTAGGCTTGCTCAGTTTTAGCACGGTCATCGACACTCTCCTTACTCAATTCGAGTAACTCCGCCAGGACATCCCTCCCTTCAAGCGACTTCACCAGGACACTACCGATTGCCTTGTGTGCGTGGTGCCGGACCCGTGAGACAAATCCTCATCGGACGCACCTAACCACCGCACAGGTAGCAGCAGGGACGAATGTAAACTAAATGCAAATGCCGCCGCAGCATCGCAGACAAAGGGGTTCCCGTCACACCACCACCCGGCTGGCTCCCACCGGCAGGTGGCCGAGACACTGGGAACAATACCAGCCAGCTCACACGCACGCACTCATACACACACGCATACACACGCAGAGGAGACAAAGCTGGCGATAGCATCTCTCGCTCTCCGCCCACCAGACTGGTATGTATGGTAAACAGGCTCGTTTGCTGGGACGCAATCCGACAAACTGGCCCACGAACATCCCACACGACGCCATGAGACGTCACACGGGAGCTCGGTTAACGGTGAACTAATCTGAGGACATCAGCATTTTCTGCAGATTCACCGATCGATTAGTGAATTAGAAGATTAGTCCATCGGTGAATCATAGCAGACTTGTTTTTATACAATGAAATACAACACAAAGGAGAAATGGTCAAAGTTATGGAAATACTGATATAACGTGATTATCAGACCTGTCGGACATCAGACTAGTGACGTCAGACATTAGACTTGTGACGTCAGACATCAGACTTGTGACGTCAGACTAACCTGCGGCGGCGTGTGGCTGAGGTCGGTGGCCGAGTAGGTCAGAGCCAGCAGAAACATGTCGTCCACACCCAGTCCCAGCGCCAGGAAGGGGATAATCTGAAACACAGAAACACATACCGTGACGCGACATGCTATCGTGATGTCGTATAGGGTGGTGTTGTTGAGACTGACGTGGTGAGAGATGATAAAACGCGGTGACGGGAAGCATTGCGCCGCGGTGCGAGAATGTATGGAGATATGAGGTGGCGTCGTGAGGCGGAGTATTGCCTTGAAGTGCCGGGATGTGTTGCTGCGATCTGATTCATCGTGACACCAACTTCAGACTGCGCTAGCCTCGTGCGTCGCTCGTGACGTTTTCGTCACGCTGCCCAGCGATGCTCCATGGCGCGTGATAGCCGAGTTGGAATCGTGAGAGGCCGGTCAGATGCCGTGCAGGTGTGACCAATCCACCGACAAGGCTAAATCCCGGATGATACACCAATCAAGAGCTACGCTCAATCTTGCTACGTCACACCACACGTGATCTTTTTCATTTTGCCTCGCCGCCATCGCCAGCGCCCATGCTCTTCACAGACGGTCCAGACAGGGGACAAGGTACCGCAGTCTGTCTCGGCACCCGTTTCTGGGACGGGGTGACTAACCCCGACCCAGTCTCCCCTGCGGACTGCCGGCCCGCTCGGCATCCCACTCCGATCATTAGCTGTGATGCGTGACAACGTCACGGCAGCGGCGGCGGCTGGGAAGGGGGAGGGGACGCTCCCTTACATAGGCTCCCTCCCTCTATTAGTTCCCTCACACCAGCAGCCGGCGTGCAGGGCCCCTGCGAGAGAGCGTTTCCCGCTCCCAGCATTACGCAGTCCCCCGCGCGCCACTACCGACGGAATGAAGTCATTAAAACGTGGATTCAACATGCTCAAACCGCCGAGTCTCCCAGGCGCCACCCGGGGTGATATCAATGACTTAATTAGATAATACCCGGTGGTTACACCTTTCCGGGTCGCCCAGGGAAAGTCGTGGCCGCCCGGAACGGCGTCATTGAAGGCACATCAATGGCGCGCCGCGCCGAGACCATCCCGCCGCGGGCCGCTATGCCGTAACGCGCCGCTTTCGTCAGCCGGGGAGGCGGCGGTGCAGCGCGGCTAAATCTGAATATGATGATGATTTGGTGGCTTTACGAGGCCTGTAACAGGCGGTGGTCATTAGAGCGGTGAGAGGGCCGAGACCGAGAGCTGCTCCCTGTGGCAGCGGGCTGGGCTGGGCAGGACCCCGCCACGGACACGGACACGGACACGGACACAGCCACGGCCACAGCCTCAGCCACAGCCACAGCCACAGCCACAGCCTCAGCCTCAGCCACAGCCACAGCCACAGCCACCGCCACCGCCACCGCCACCGCCGCCACCACCGCCACCCCCCCCCCCCCCCGGGCACACAGCCTC
>JARBER010164189.1:0-10033 GCA_030265075.1 Balanus glandula
CCCCCTGCTCCCAGGAACGGCGCCTGGGCTGCGTCCCCCCCCCCCTTCCTCCCCCGCCGGGCCGGATTAGCGGCGTACCGGCGTTGCCTCGGGTTGTTTTATCCTCGCCGCGTGCGCGTGTGTTTTCCGTAGATAGTGTGTTATGGCGCCGTGTGAGGTGCCCCCTCTGATGTGCCACGGTCGCAGCTTTACTGACATGGACTCTTAACCGGCCAGCGCGGCGGCAAGACGCGCCCATAAAGTGAGGAGTTGTGAATCTCGCGCCCGCAACTGCGCCCCAGTTTGTACTTTTGTACCTTTTTAGTCGCAATCGTGTGTGCTAAGTGCTGACTACGCAAAATCTTGCTGTCGGTGGTTCGGGCGGCGGCTCTGGCTTTGTGCCGCCCGTCGGCGAGCGGCTCAGGCTTTGTGCCGTCCGTCGGCGACCGGCTCTGGCTTTGAAATTCTTGTTAGCGAGCGGTTTTGACCTGCCTGCTATAGGTGAGTACTTAAATTCAGAGGCCACGCCGCTCGTTCCACTGGCAGCTGTGTGTTGTACCTTTTGCCGACGTATTCTGTCAAGGAGGACTCGGAGTACAATATACCTACAGCATAGCGACCCAGGTCTGTTGAAAGACGACACCGAACCGAGTGTGGGATGCCACGGATGTGTATCTTCGCCCAGCCTTTCACCTGGCCCAGTCCCTGTCTTTGTCATAACCCTCTGTACGCAGGCGACCTGTTCCGTGTCCAGTCTCGGCACCTCCCGTGTCCAGTCTCGGCGCCTTACGTGTAGTGCCCGCCTTGACATCAGCCAATCGGCCCCGATAAGGGAATCGCTGTCATTCAGCAAGCGGCGCTGATAGCGAGCTGGAGTTGCCACGCCGGCAGCCGCGTCCTGACCATGTGTGTCGGCTTTAAAACCGGGCTATGTCGCCTGTCGCTCGCTTTGTTCGTGTTGTTTTCCTATTCCATGTATGTCCAGAGCACGCCAAGGATGTTGTTATTTTGGGGGTTTCGCTTGTCGACCTGTCCTGAAATGCCCTTGGTGATTGAAACCCTGTATGTTTCCAGCCTCCGCCAAGGCTGACTCCTGTTCCTGTTTCCTGCACCTCTGCTCCTGATACCTGATGGTGACAAAGAAGAAGCGAGTCCCGGACTATTTACTGCGAAAAGGATGCCTGCGCCGGGTTAGTCATGACTCAGAACATTTGTAAGGTTAGCCAAAAAAAAAAAAAATGGGTCAGTTATAAGCCCACGAAAACCGAAAGGTGAAACGCTATATTATTGACCGCATATTGAACTACCGACCTGACCTGCACAGTTGACACAATGTTAATCGCACTGCTGCCGGTAGATGGTCTGTAAAAATATTCGTTTTCGCGAAATCGTACAGGCTTACGTGCCGTGCAAATTGTGATGGTCTGATGTGCTGTGCTATGACATGACAGACATACGTGATATAGAGCTTTATCGTGTATGTCTGTCATGTCAAGGTCGGACGGCTGATCAGACAACAATCTCCTCTGATCGTTGGTTGATCAACCTTGTTGACGGCCCATGGGCAGGCGGTCGCCCATTTACGGGGCATGGTTAATTTTAAAGGGAATAATTCACTTTTGTATCCTGTGACAAGAAACCCCTATCTGCAAGTTTGGTTGGCTGAAAAGACTCTAGTGTATATTTCACTTTTTGGCGAAGAAATGCAGCGCTGGGAGAGCAATACGCAATGTGAAATGCGATATACGCGCATCCTATCATTGATAATGTATGTCCTGTCATGTCCGTGAAGTTGGCGCCATCGTCGTCAGACAACTCTAGCGTAAACTTTTGATTTTCCCAACCTCCGTGTATATTAGGGTATGTCATATCGACAACTTTTTTCTCAGATCAAATTCTTCCGCTGATTTTCCTTGTCTCTGTGTCCATGGAAGCCCATTAGTTTGGTTATTTTTTCTCTGCATCGAAAATTCGAGCGGCGCCGACGGAAACAATTTTCATGTTTTCAGTGACGCCCGGCATTGCAGTCTCCATGCTGGATGTGATGCATACGGTCACACTAACACCAGCCAAGCGAGCGATCGTCGGCCCGTGGCGACCAACACCGTTTGGCGGTTAAATTCGATCTTCATCTTTGGTTTAGAGGGGAATTTCGATGCCATCTTTTGATCTTCATGTTTCAAGACGGTCTAACTGACTCACATATGTTCAGTGGCCTCTTTCAAGAGGTTCTCCGCTGACGCTCTGTCGCAAGGTCAGCTCGGACGGGGAGAGAGAAATGGGAGCGCGGGAGGGCAAAGACGACGACCCGATAGTGATATCGGGCCACGGGTGTCACCTCCGTCAACTCCACCAGGCGTCAGCTTTCTCGGGCACGCGCTATCGCCTAAGGCACGCGCGCAGGCGACGTGTGCAATGTGCGTGTCGCATCGCGCATTATGTGTTATGTGGCACATCACAAATGTATGCAACGGGTAGGTATATTGGTGCTACTTGTGCCATTAGCAGCATTTTCGAACTGGCCACAGTCGAAATTCCTCAGCCGATGCCCTTCGTTATCCTGTATTGCTGGTGCTGCACAGACCAGTAATGTAGTGCTCAGATAAAGGTGTGAAATCCACACATGTGACCGTTTCCTGACCTCTGCGATCCGCGTCTTGCTCTCCAGCCCAGCACACCGTGGTGCGGGCCGGCGTTTCCTGCGCGCCTCGCCGCACAGTGTGGAATTTTACCGATTTAGCCATTTTTATTGCTGGCATATATGTACTACCTATATGCGGTAGTGCATTCCCGCTGAACTCGACAGCACCATGCAAGCCATTTTGGCATATTTGGAGAGAAAACAAGTTTCAAAGCTCGTCAGGTCAAACATATTTATCAATGACGTCTTTTGAAAAGGTCTGCACCGTGGCATGCAGAACAGGATGTAATTGTATGTTGCTGTCAGCCGTGTCGTGTTTATATGTAGCGCCAGTCGTCAGTTTGGACTTGTCATGGCAAATGAGGTTACCAAATCACTGGATATAAGGTCATACAAAGTTTCCCGATATTTATTTGTTCTCGTGACCTGACCTGATCTGACCTGACCTGACCTGACCTGACCTGATCTGATTTGACCTGATCTGACCTGATATTATAGACGGTATTTCCCACCATTTGTTCCCGGAAATCTGTCGAAACAATCATCGTATAGATAATTGAAACAGCATCACCGTAGCAATCATACATTAGTCCACGATCAACAGTTAACCTATAGCGCAGTCGACCGCACACCGTTCACCGACGTAGGACGCGCGTATCACAGCCATGTGTTGCATGACTTGGTAGATACCCAGCTAACAATTTGACGTTGTCACAACGTTGTGAAAAGATTGCGACGCAACAACGCAGCGTTGAAACAGGGTAATTTTGTAGACTCCCAGGAACGTTGTCACGTCACCATGCGACGCTTCCAAGACGTTGTAGCAACGTTGTTACAACGTTTCTTTTGACAACCATTGCTAACGTGACGAACATGGTCGCTAAACAATCCTAGTAAGATGGTGAAGTTACTCAATTTAGGTAATTGCACCATATTGCAAGATATTTTTCCGAAGTTACTGCAACGAAGTTATAACACCGATACAACGTTTTTATAACGTTTAATACAGACGCCTATAGAACTTTGTTTTCCACAACGCTCACGACGTTGTCGCGTTTTCAAAACGTAAAATTTCAACTTGATTTCTGACAATATTGTTACAACGTTATCTGTTACCTGGGGTACTAATGCGGCCAAAATGTACGACATTCTTAATTTCAGGCGTACCATGGAGGTGCAGATAT
This sequence comes from Balanus glandula, assembly GCA_030265075.1. Lineage (NCBI taxonomy): Eukaryota > Metazoa > Arthropoda > Thecostraca > Balanomorpha > Balanidae > Balanus > Balanus glandula. The sequence goes on from JARBER010164189.1 coordinate 3,805, forward strand.
AATATTACCACAACTGACCATGCACGTAGATAACACTGCGTATAATATCACTGTGCAGATCAGTGCTAAACCTCATAACTGTAAAATACTGATGATCTTTATGTGGCCCATTAGGCGGAGTCACTCACTCGTACGTTGGCACCATTGTTGTGAAGTATTAATTCTATGGCCGTGTGCACCCTGCCCCTCCCTCCCCCCTACACACGCACGGGCACGGCATTGTGTGGGAGAATAACAATGCACACTAGTAATTTCGCCAGATCAAATTACAACAGCTTCTGCGGGAAAAAAAAATGTGTGTACGCTTGATGAGCTGCAGCAAACCGTGCGAATGGCGTAGGCATTCGGATGAAGAGCACTAAAAATACCGAATGGTTCGCCTAACTAATCAATATCATTCACTCAAAGCATGTCAAAGAACAGAGGAGTAATAGTAATATCCAGAAATTGATATTTGGAACGTTGTAATAAGGGTTCCTCCTAACCCCTACATCCGTGAACTGGTTAGCTCGATTGGTAGGGCGCTGGTCTGCGAAGCGGGAGGACCCGGGATCGAATCCCGGTGCCGCACACTGTTCAGACCGGTTCCCCAGTCAGATAATTAGGCGTGGGATGGGCTCCTGGACATTATTAGCATTCAGGAGAAGGTGCCCCCGATTTTTTTTTAGTTTCACCCCCAACAGGACATTGGCGCGCAATTATATGGTACCAATGTCCTGTTCGGGGTGAAACTAAAAAAACATTTTAATTACAACTACATAATGTTCGGTAACAGGAACAACCACATCCACGTTACGTTGCCCGTCTGTAAAGCTGACTAGTATTCCGAGTAGGTTCTACGCTTTTGGGTCACAACAAGTCAAACAAGACGATCACCGGCTGGTCAACGTACCTCTGCACACGATCGTATCGAGTAATCGCAAACCAGTTTTTGGTGAATCGCGACACATCTAATGCTATTAACCGAATCTGCAAAATGATGCTTTTTTGGTTCTTGCTGCCACATACCAGTACGAGTCAAACATGTTAATAACTAACTCGTCTCTCCCTCTCCTGTGATTGGCGCGGGACTGGCCTTCCTGTCCTGTGATTGGCGCGGGACTGACCTCCCTGTCCTGTGATTGGCGCGGGACTGACCTCCCTGTCCTGTGATTGGCACGGGACTGACCTTCCTGTCCTGTGATTGGCGCGGGCCTGACCTGCCTGTCCTGTGATTGGCGCGGGACTGACCTTCCTGTCCTCTGATTGGCGCGGGACTGACCTTCCTGTCCTGTGATTGGCACGGGACTGACCTTCCTGTCCTGTGATTGGCGCGGGACTGACCTTCCTGTCCTGTGATTGGCGCGGGACTGACCTGCCTGTCCTGTGATTGGCGCGGGCCTGGCCTGCCTGTCCTGTGATTGGCGCGGGACTGACCTTCCTGTCCTGTGATTGGCGCGGAACTGACTTCCCTGTCCTGTGATTGGCGCGGGACTGACCTTCCTCTCCTCTGATTGGCGCGGGACTGACCTCCCTCTCCTCTGATTGGTGCGGGACTCACCTTCCTGACGAGCACCTCCGACACGCAGCGCTCCTCGTCGCCCACGTCGGCCATGCGCCGCTCCCTGAGCACGGTGACGGCGGCGCCCAGCTCGGCTGCCATGCGGTGCAGCGTGGTCAGCGAGGCCGTCATCTCGCTCGGCTCGAGACCCGTCAGCGTGCCGCTGTCCTCCACACCGATCTCGTAGATGGCCTCGCCCTCGCCCTCGCGCAGCCGCCACTTCATCTGCCAGGTCGGGAGACGGGGTTAGATGGAGTGAGACATTGGTCGTGCTTGATAGATCGGTGGTGATTAGGCACAGAAACCAGGGCCACAAAAGCTGGATGAGAGGTCCATCGGCAATCACATCGACTGGTCTTATGACTTAAGTACCACATAATTAAAACCAACAGGCTGGGTTCAACTTGTTATCTATAATTATGATATTCTTCAATGTAGCAAACACCTGCAGCATAGCTGTACTGCCAGTTCTTATGTATCCCTCCTGTGCCCCGCAGCCTGTGGTGGACCACGCACTGACCCGCGGTGGACTACACACTGACCTGCGTGACTAGGTGCTGGAAGCGGTGTTTGGAGGGGCTGACCAGCTTCAGCTTGTACTCGATGTTGCCCAGCTGTGGCTCCGGAGGCAGCTGGTCGGGCAGTTGCTCCAGCTCGCTGCCGGACGACTCCTCCGGGCTGAGGGACTCGGGGCTGGAGAGGCCGGCCGAACCAAGAGAGCCAGACGAGGAGCCCACATCAGAGTCCTCCTCCAGCGGGTCGAACAGGCCCAGGAAGTCCATGCTGCTGCTCTGTGGAGTGGGATGGCAGGAGTGTCACTTCATCTGAGCTTTTAATGAGGCATTTAAATTCAACCAACTAGTTGTATAGGCAATATGAAGCTTGCTTTGGGATCTCTGTTGTACTCGATTTATGGTAATGACCTTCCTCTGTATGCGAGCGATGCGAACATTGCGCAATATGCGGATGACACTCAGATTCTGATCTCTGGGAGGGCTGGCGAAATCAGTCCCCTGGTAAATTCAGTCACAGCTTTCCCGATGAGTTTATAAAAATGGCCTAACAATCAACACAGAATAAACACAGCTTACAGTTCTCTGTGGCTCCCGGTCATCAGCATCAGTTTCATGGGAGCTAGTGTCGTCAGTTTTCACACTGTACGGAATCTGAGTGTCGTGTTTGCCCATAAAAATAGCACTCGCGGCTCACATCGACGACGTTGTGCGGCGATGTGCTGGTACCGTGTGTGGTCTCAGTCACAGTCGACATTGCCTGCCACAGTCCATTGTGATCCAACTTGTGGAAGGGCTGGTGGTGCCTCCTATACATTATTGTTTGAGTCCATGGAGCTACTAACAAAACCCAGCTATGTCATCTTCTGTGGATGCTCAACTTTGGCGCCTGTCATTTCTGGTTGCAAGAAGTATGGCCAAAGCAGTGAAGTGCTATGGGCACTTGAATGGCTAACATCAGAGAACCTGTTCAGTGTTCATGTATCACAACCTCACATTCATATATTACTAGGTGGGCATAATACAATAAAATAGGATACTATCTAATGAAGAAAACCAAATATTAGCAGAAATAGTGAAATTGGCTTGAATTGAAGCAAAAGGGAGACACACTACATTAGGGCATGTAGTCTGGTTTGATATTTTGAAGCCAATGACAGTATTTCAACTTTTAAGCCAGGGATATGTATGCACCCAGACACATGTCAACATTTTCAAGGTAAATTTTCAATAAATCAACTAGCATCCAAATTTGTCAGAGTTAACATCATCAATAAATAAGGCCCAATATCAATATACATGAGCCTTATTGTTTACAGACAAAAAATAAAGCTTGCATATCTTTTTTATCAGACTGTTGTGGTTGTTTTAACTGATGTCATACCCAGTTTCAAAGCCTGACCATGAATATGGCCATCTCAACTCAAAAATAATGTTGAAGTGGAATAGTGCCTTTAAAGGGACATTGCCACCTTTTTGAAAGTTGTCAAAAAGTCATATTATGCAAAAATATGAAATGAATGCTGCTGATCCAGAATATCACATTTATTTTTCTAAAAAGTAACTCAAACTCTTACAACTTCAAGTTATATTATCTAGTCTGGTGACGTCAAAACAAAGGAAAACAATGGAAGTTTGGGTAGTGGAAAAAACCTTCACTCTGTTAATTGCTGCCAATATTTCTGCCAAAGTGGACTACAATACAAATATGCTAGACAGAGATGATGTCACCAGTCACTTAGCCCTAATACCAATACACTAAGGGGTTATTTTTGAAAGATGTAAAAGGTAAACACAAATTTCTTTTTAGTTAGACCATTTTGGTTGTTTTAACTGATACCATACTTATTTTCACACAAAAAAGCAGAGGGCAAAAGTCTTATCTCCAGGCACATCTGAATCTAGGACAATTCATGTGATCTGATTGCAGACAATACTAATTAGATGGTGACATTTGGATTAATGATAGCATGCAAATCTGGAAATAGGACTGATGCCTGTCTAGTGTTACAGCATTTTACCCTATCAGATGAATTTCAGACAATATCCACTGGAAGAAGGTATAGGTCATGACATTTTTAATCTCTGGACATGTGAATATCTCAGACTTTTCATGCTATAAGAATGTAGATGATGCTGACACTTTGTAGTTTGTTAACATTCTCATAGCATGCAAATTGAAAAGTCTGAAGATATAGGGTGAAAAATTGATCTGCGGACACATTAGAATCTTAGACTTCTCATGCTAGCAGAATATAGATGATACTTATGTATTATTTACATTCTGATATCATGTCAAGTCTGACAATAAAGCTGTCTGGTGAGCAGTATCGTACCCTAACTCCCTAGTATCAGTATTGCAGCATACTACCCTACCTGCTCGACTGGCTTGTTACACACCAAACAAATGTTATAGGACAACTTTGAATACCACAAGTTGACATCTAGCCTGCTCCTTTTATATGAATTCTTCACTCATAACTTTATGATTGATATATAATATTAAATTTATTGAGACACAAGAGAATGTCTATATTGGTATAACAAGACAAAAGACCACAAAGAAACAGCACAATAAGCAAATACTCTTTCAAGGTGTCAGCTACATACCAGCACAAGAATCACCAGATAATGGCAGCACAATAATGACCAGAGAAAGAATGACCAGAGAGCACAACCTCAATCTCAATTTCAGTTCAGCAGTCAACTCAACTGAGAACTGAGATAAGATAAGCAGCTTGCCTATGGTGGTGCAAGAATGAGAACAGCTGGGTAAATTACCTGTCAAAGTTACCCAATGTGATGCAACAAAGAACTTGATAATTTTGGACAGATGATAACCATGCAGGAATATTTGAAAACCAAAACGAATATGACTGGTTTATGCAGGAACCCGCCTTCTTTGTTCTTGTTGGTAAACAGAAAAAAACGTCAGCTGAGTCATCCGCTAAAAATAAACGGGAGGGGTGCGCTGAAATTGACGCCTTTATGGTCATGACATTTTGAACAGCAAGCGTAGTCGCCAAGCAAACTTACCGGACTGAGAATTAAGCCTTTTAAAGTAACACTCTTGTTTGTATATTCATACCAATAATAAACCAACCAGGTTCAACAGCAACCGACAGTGGCACGGCCGCTCTGCGGTTGCCGTCCACCCAGTCAACGAGCCGACACCACAATACACGGCCTTGAAATACGGAAAGTTACGCCACCTATGAGAACTTGTCCAGCCTGGTTCAGCCTGCTAAACTTGATTTGAATAGTACAGAAAGAGTGACGTCAGAAAATTAATATTTCCTGTTTGTGAGGATATTTTCTCTTTTGAAATACAGTTAGCCGAAAGTATTATTCATTCACTAATTTAAATGCTAAATTATTTACAAATCTTTTCAAGTAACAAAACAATGAAGCAGATTTTGTATTCTGAATTACACTTTGTTTATTTCATTTGCAGTACAAAATAAATGTTATTTTAAATTATTTTGTGACTGTATTTAACAGTTGTATTCAAATTACCTCTATTAACAAATATAAATGAACATAAAACCTAAAATATCTTACATTTTCCAAGAATTCATTACTCTTACGTCATTTGTATTCTTTTCTGGAGTCTTCAAGTATTCGTCACTCATGACCCTCCTTGTACGGTTGATAGTGAAATCTACTATGACCCACTATGATAGTACCCATAGTACCGATAGTACTATGATTTGTTATGAAAACAACTAACTGATGAACTGGTTACTAAATCTTGGTCGTGAAGATTTATGAAGATTTCGAATGATGGAGATTTATGAAGACTTATGAAGATTTATACTGCATTGAATGCACTTTAAAAAAAGCTGTTCTGCTTTTTTTTTAAAGCAACAAGTTATATTGTCATTTTTTTAGAAATCGATTCGGAATACGATATGATTAGGTCCCTATAGGTATCTTAATATGAAAACCCATTCTTTTATATTTACGAAAATGACATCGCGTTACATTGCGCCCATTCAGGACAGAACAGAAGGTCGTAAATTGTTTGAATGTTATAATTTTAGCGAAGAAATGTGGTGCTCCGTGCTGCCAAAGCAATGCGTTATTTTAACACTGCGTTCCTTTAAAGGAAACAGGCCACCTTCAACATTAGTTTTGAACTGAGATAGCAGTTTTGTAGCCCCTGACGAGAAACCTC
>JARBER010164211.1:0-10029 GCA_030265075.1 Balanus glandula
CAGTGTAGTGCCCTGGTCTGTACAGTGTAGTGTCCTGGTCTGTACAGTGTAGTGCCCTGGTCTGTACAGTGTAGTGCATGGTCTGCACGTTTCACTGCTGCCTGTCAGCAGGGCAGGACAGGGTCAGGTCGGGAGGCACAGACCTAACATAGCTCTGAAGGGAAAAGAGATAGGAGGTACAGAGTTGAGTTAAAAACGGTCCACAAACAGTGAGTAGGGCGAACTCACAAGCAGCGAGTAGAGAGCTGTCAATTTTGTACCGGCACCTAATCGTACTTGTCCAACGCTACCGATCTCGTTTTGGGTGTGCCGTCTGCTTACCACTGTACAGTGTAGTTTAGTATTTGTATGTTTCTTTTATTACCACAAAAGTTAGCAAAAATGATGATACATCATGTTAGATATGCCTTCTGTCTTCTCTTCGTGACTAGCGTCTGGTGCCGCCGTGCAGACTGCAGACAGGCCTGGCCTGGCCTGGCCTGGCCCGCCCGACCTGCAATCCCGGATCACCAGGCCTCCGTCTCGTAACGGCAGCCGTTCCCGGTACCAGTCCGCGCCGGCCAACACACCGAGCCGTTGCAGGTTTGAAATTTCGAAAAGCCGGCCAGCCTCGGCGGCGCGCGCTGTGCGCCTGACCTTGGCGTTGCAGGCCGTTCAGTGCAGCCGGCTGACGTGTTTGTGAGGCGAGCTGGTAGCTGTCCCCCTCCCCCCTCCCTCCAGACCTGTCAGTGGAGACGGGGCCAGACGAACACAACAGGCAACTGCAGGCATCGGAAGGCATACAAAATAGCCGACAGATAGATTCTGGAGCCTAGAGCACATGCACAAACACACGCTAGGAAATGCAGTGTCAGCAGAGAGTCGGCACACATATATGCAGACAGTGACGTTGAATTTGTCAGTGAGAAGTGGGGCCAGTCAGGGGGAAACCCTAGGGGATGGGGGCAGCTAGGGGTGAATGGACTGACCCCATAGCGCTAGGTTCGTCCTCGGTTCAAATCCTGCGAATCTGGGAACATAATTTTCGCCGGGACGATCCTGGGAGCGCCTTATTGGCGATGTTTCGACTCCAATGCCTGCATATTGCATACTAACGCAAATATAGCAAACTGGGCCGGTGGGCCTATCGTTACTACTGGAGACTGGAGACGGAACACTGGACACTGGACACTGGACACTGGACACTGGACACTGGACACTGGACACTGGACACTGGACACTGGACACTGGACTTCTGGCTAGTAAGTATCCTTATAAGCTGCCATTATTTTATCTTTAGCGAATGGTTGCTGGAGACATGGCCCATTTAACTCGTCTTCCAAAATTACAGGCTCTAACTTTGAATTAGGTATGTAGGTACGGTGGAGCCGAAAAGAGAGCACAGTATTAGTTAATCTATAATACAGTGTGGGACCAGTGTGTGGCTACCTTTACGCATTTTTACTATTTTTACTTTTACTAATGATGACATATTTCAACCAGCTGGTGTTCGTACCAGGAAGACCACCAAGTGCAAATTATTTACGGTAGAAAACATAACTCATACTCACTTGCTTTAGACAATCACACATCATTTTCATGAAACTTAATTTGTATATGCGTGACCCTCACGTTTTAGTCATTTTTTGCTTTTTTTGCTAAGACAAAACGTATTTTTAAATTAGTTTGGTGTGCTAAGAGATAAAGGGACGACAAAATGTTTAACAATACGAGACAAGCCCGAATATTCAACGAAATCTCCTATCAGAAAGCGGGTTTCTCTCAAGGCGAGATCAAAGTTCCACTGCCCTCCACGAACACACAGTTTTGGTGACGAAACTACTATACATCCCTACACATAATGAAATGCCTGCACTTCCACACGTGTCGTCCAGGTGGTGACAAGTGGTGATAGCCACTCCAGGCCTCGTCTCAGCCGGCAGCCGGCACAGGTGGCTGGTGTGCGTCTGCAGGGCGGCCATCTTGCCGTCCGTGCCGGCCGGTCCGTGCAGCCCGGCCTGGCCTCCGCCGCGCCGGCTCTGGCCGCAGTTCGGGACAGGTTCGTGTGGTGGCGTACACGGATACTACAGCGGGCCGCGCCTTCCCGTTCCGGACCGCACCGGACGAGCAGAGGCACCGCCGCAGTACCGGCGACGCGACCTGTGCTGTGCAGACGACGGGCGCTGGTGGTGAACTGTGACACTGTGACACTGTGACAGTGTCACAGACTGACAGTCACAGACGGGGACCGGATCCAGTGGGAGCCGGATCAGTAGGTAAGCTACGCACAAGGCAGTAAGGGAGTAGATGAGCTGGCTGAGGGCTGGGACTAAAAGACCTGCATACTCTTTCATGGTTTTAGGTCAATGACACTCTTGTTTAGTAGTTCAGTGCGACGGGTGTGCCACGGGTAGTACTGGTTATCAATGACTAACCGTCTGTCACTGACTTGCACCACCACCACTTGACCTGTATTCGTCCAGAGGAGCGAAAGAATTAGATAAAATTAAATCTACTAAAAATTGAACTGCTCGGCTTACCGGGCTGCAGAGCTTGAGTCGGAGTCGGACTCGGAGTCGGAGTCGGGACAATTTTGCCGACTCTGACTCCGGCTGACAGTTTAGGAGAGCGCTTAGACAAATCATATTTTAGTTTATTTTGTTAGCCTTAGGTGACGACTGGCGATGACCTAAGAAATCATACCCTTTTGACTAAGCTTGGTTTGTTTCCCCCGCCAATTCATAGTTTGCAATCATGGGGTAGGTAGCACGGAGAGCGGAGAGGACTTTGTGATCTGTCATTGGGTGTAGATCTCAATTACCACCGCCGGAATTTAACCCGCCATTGACTGGGATCTTAGCGAACGTCATGATTTTTTTGACCCCGTAAAATGTTGCCTCCTTAAAAATGTATGCGGAGTTGTGAGGAAATCAGAACGGTTTGCACTACGCATTGCAGCGATTTAAGTAAAGCAATAAATCCCAAATCCCAAAATCATGTTGCTGCAATTTTACTTTGAATGGAGGTAGGATAGAAAGCCACAAATCAATTCATGAATTCCTTCATTTCTCTATAAGTAATTGTACTTACATCTACACATTTTGTAAACATTGCAGCAAGCTAAACGTTTTAATTTAAATATTTTTGTATAAATAACTTACACTTTAGCTTTAGTAGAAACCGCCATATCGGTCACATCGGACTGCAACGCTACAATTGGTATGTGGCCTATTAGCGCAAGTGCCTCCTAAGCGAAAGTGAGTATACTTATCGTAGCCCCGGTGGAACCCTCACGACACCTTACTTTACACCCGTGAACGGCAGGTTGTCGGGTTATGTGGCAGGTCGTCGGGCGGGAGGTTGTCGATTCAGTGTCATGAGCTCCGCGTTTTATTGAGATCCTGACGTGCAATGCCCGGACTGCTGCTCCTGCAAAGGAATTTTCCGACTCAAACATGATAGAACCGAAGGGAGGTCATTAAAGGGACATTGCCAGTTTGCCACCTTTATGAAAGTTATCGAATCACATTTTATTGTTTACCAAATATCTGGAAAGGTCAGTTGAGCATGTTTGTGAGATTTTGTTCCCAAAAATGGTGTATCTTAGAAGAGATTTAACTATTAGTTTCAAGTGCAAACTTTGGCAGGTGACGTCATATTAACTCGCATAACACACTTATATGGTTACCATATGGGCTTTAGATGGGAAACGTGGGCACAACATGGGCATGGGATGGACGTGGTCTTGCACATGGGAAGTATATGGGGCATGGGCCCCATATGGGTTTGCTTGGGCGAGATTGTCATGCTTAACATGGTAATGACACGGTCATGTCTACGTGGACCCTATATGGGTTTGAGATGAGCGATGTGGTAACCATGCAGAAACCATGCTGAGACCATATGGTTTCCGTTTGGGCTTACCCCCATGGTAACCATGCCGAAACGTCTTCCAAATCATTATGGGCTCCACGTGAGCAAGCGGGCTAACTCACATAATTACCATGTGGTTACCATATGAGTGTGTTATGTGGGAAGATTGCTGACATGTGTATATAGCAGTTAATCATTTCAGACAATGATGAATCATTAGATAAAAGCTAATTCGCGATGTCATAACCACACATAAGCCTGTCTACAAAACAAAACAGGTACCTAAATAATTACAAGGCTAACCTTAAAACAATCGACATCTTCACCATTTGTGAAAGAGTGTCGACTTTATCAATAAGAAGGCTCAATTCCAATACACATGGACCTTATTGATTTACAGAAATCAAAATTAAACACAAATAAATATTTATTACACTATTTTGGATGTTTTAACTGAGATCATTCTTAATTGCATAGCCTGGCCATCAATATGGCTATCTCAACTCAAATATATCGTTAAGGTGGCAATGTCCCTTTAAATGCAGTGTCTTACCTTTCCAAAAGTTGTTAAGTATAGGTACGCCATTTGCTTGTAGCATAAGATGTAAGTGCTGCTAAAACGAAGGTGATTTTATTTTTCGATGAATTACTAATCTTCACAACATTAGTGTGTTTAAATTTGAATTGATTACGTCATTATTGAGCTTAAGACAGCTCTATAGAGAATATATTTACGTTGCAAACAAAATGACACAATCTTTTCAGACAATAATGGCCATTCTGACAACATAAATAAAATACTTGCAAAAAAGTATTTCCGCTTAAAATAAAGTGTGGTCTAGTCTCGCAAAGGGTAGTCCGGCTAAGGTTTGAGAAATGCAGTCCTTTTATATCTATGTATCACTTCGACAAACCCAACCAATGGTGGTTCCCTGCCTTTCGTCTGAATATAAAATCCAATGCGGGACGCATGCAGACAAGACAAACGTATGTACAAGTAAAAAAGCATTATGAAAACAAAACTTAAAACAATACTCGTACCATACATTGTTATCGGCATCTTTCAGTCGCTCGTATCCAGTAAAAGCCGTTTGAGAGCTCGACGGAAACATGCGACCGACATCTTGTGCGTTTTCGGACCATTGGGAGTGTGTTGTACCGTATACCTCCGTACAAAACTGGCGCCCAACATACGAATAGGTCAGTCTAATAATGACTAATAGTTACGACTTACGACTTATGATCCTGACAGATGGCAGACGCAGCTGTCGTCACCTTGGCGCGAACGCACCAAGCCATTCCAGTGTCGCCCGGACGTCCGCCGACTGACAACTTTTTTCTCCCTGATATCACCCGTGTCGCAAAGTTGAACCCCTTTTGATTCTAGGCTAGATTATTTTGGCTACCGTTGCCATGCACTGGAGGCAGTAGCGGACGCGGGACAGCACCATGGTCTCTACGACTACGATGGTGGGAAAGATGTCAGCGGGACGTAAACGACGAATATGGAACGGACAACAGGGTTCGTATTTGAACATTCTTTGAGCTTTCCACGATAAAACGAGGCTAACATGCTCAGCACCAGACCAGTAGAAATACACAACAGGGTGAACAAAGACACCATCAAAACATTGTTTTCATTCCATCACACGCATTAGTCACAATCATTTGACACCAGACAGATGCCGTTTCAGTAGGCGCGCTGCAACAGCATGACGGCACTTCAGCACACGTCCGAAAGACTGTATGGATCGGTCCGTCATGTCAGTCGGGTGGCTGTTGTACAGCTCCGCGGCACGGTACGCGAACTGCCGCTGACCACACGCAGTCCAGCCAAGACTGGGTGTGGACCTCGAAGCATTTGCGCGTAATTTCTGTTACAGGATACTTACACTGCTTTGTAAATGTACCATGTACATTTCTAACACCAACAATATTAAAGTGGCTGTCAGTCAATCAGCAGCAGCACTTGTATATAGAGCCCTTTTTGCAAATTTAAAATAAGATTGTATAGATATTTAAATATTTTTGGAATATACTTTTGTTATTTAGACTTCAATAACGGACAAAGATTACGGCTATCATAGTTTTGAAGCCAATGCAAAAGTGAAACATTTCCTCAAATATATATTTTATACATGCTCGAAAAAGTAAATATTGAAAAAGGCTCTTGCTTGCCTTTCGTCAGATTATAAAATACACAAGACACATACAAGACAAGACATAAACAGACAACACAAATTCACAGGTAAGCAAGAGCATGATGAAAACAAAACTGCATCACAATGTCAATGTGATTGCTATCGGAGTCGCTCAGTCGCTCGTATCCAGCAAAAGTAGTTTAAGAGCCCGGTGCTCGGCTCGGTGTATACCACCGAATGACAATTTTTGCAAATTGCCAAATAAAAAGCCTATTGTGAAATGTCTCACTGGTCTCGTGTTCATAAATACTTTTCAATTAAAAAACTCAAATTCCTAGAGGCTGATCAACAAGATGAAAGACGTGCAGTGCTATTAATGGCACTAGGTAAGATCATACCGCCGGCTGAATCGAAATACGGCAGGCTATAATTTAAGCATAATGGACGTTATGCTAGATGTCTGTTCTTTAATCCAATTTTATATTCATTTTTCATGAAACTTTCGTTTTCCTATATTGAAGTCATAACTAATAAATACATCTTTTTAAATTTTAACACAAGTTTTCCATACAAATGCATCGGATGCCTAAAGGTACGTAATTCTCAAAACAGTAAAGCAACACGCAACTGCTTTGCAATGGCTTTGCTTTCTCTATGAGGCCAGCAAAATGTTTTTTCCTCTTACGTGTGACGTTTCTGTGTTTAGAGCATGTGCTCAACTATCCATTTTCTCAGCATGGCCATACAAGAACGAATTTTGCGAGAAATGTCAAAGAAATCAAATCTTCAACACTCCGTTGTGGCATTATGACGACCACGGCCTTGCAGCTGTAGCAAACCGCCGCATACCGCCGCCTTCCCACACTTACCATTGAAATCAATAGTGGCGACAGCAGCAAAAACTGACCCAGTTCCCCACATTGCAAGCACCCGGAGCGCAGCGCAAAAACCACCCCTGTCCGTGGCGCGCGACCGCAGCGCCGCGAGGCGGACGAAGCGCGCAACTCAGCAGCGGCAGGCAGGTCGCGTCACAGACTGGGTGGTGGCGGCGGGGAGTCCGCTCGGGCTCCGATCGCGGCGCTGTGATCCTGCTCCGTCTGAACATGTGACTGCCGGAGGTGGAGCGGTGGTGGTCCTCCAGCTCCCTCGAACGCCGTGTGACGAATATGTGGGGCGACGGAGCGGGGACCAAGAGGACACTGCCGCTCTCTGGTGGAGATGGAGGAAGATACAGTGAACAGGTGCCGGCCGTTGTCTGCAGTCGCCTGGCGCGCACGTGAGTGAAAGGGGTCGGAACTCTGGTACAAAAGTTATACCCTTGATCAAAGTGTTCCAAACGTAAATTCCCGAACTTATATTATTGCAAGACCCCATATGTCATAGCATGAGGTTATGTTGATATAAACGTTGTCATATAAATATATTTCCGGATGGCTGTACAGTGTAAAGTTACCACTGATGCAGGTATATGCATTTATACAGCTGTTTAGTTACAAGAAAATACAAATTAAAGTGGAAATGTGCACCTACATGCTACATTGTTTCTTTGTCGTTTGCTATTTAGTTGTACACATGAGTGACATCAACGATTCAGTTTATTCAGTTTATTGATGTTATGTAAGCCGAAGGTGATTTGATGAATGGAATTTGTAGTACCATGAGTGCATGAAGCGATTTAGTGACTGACTGAAGACTGGTTGTTAAGACATATAAATATGTGTTATGAGTTCACTGCAATGGTATTGACCTAAGGCCCAACAGTGTAGGTATTATCTCTCGTATCTACTTAATACGCAGCTATAATTAAGCACTTAGTAAACGGAATAACAGCTTTCGGGTATGTCCTTATAATCGCTCACGAGGAGGAAAGAGCTCAGAGAGGCATTTGCACACGTTTTAGTGTACAGCTGAGGTTTCTTCTCCATTGACTCGAGTGCTTTGGTGAAAATTATCAAAACAAATTATTGCGTATCGAGAGTACACATATCGGATAGTGTTGTGCTGTAGGTAACGTCACGTGGTCACGTTCAACTAGTCTAGAATGAAAAATCTAGATTTGAATCGAAATTACTATACTTGATTTGTATATATTGTATATTGTAGCAGCACACAAAATTGCTTTGTGGACTTGCCGGTCACTCGCGCTTAAAAATTCACAGTTTGGGGCGTCGGCTTCGTCCCGGCCCCAAACTGCGAATTTGTGTTCGCGCTCGTCCACAAAGCTATAATAATGTAACCTGGCATGACATGTAATGCACTTTTTTACCTCACGCATCTTGCAGCTTTTTGCTAACGCTACAAGCAAAGCTGTTGTATAGTCCAAGTGATTTTGGCATGAGAATAAAACTATTGATAAGTTAATATTAAAAAATGTAAAATGTTAAATAGCGAAATGAGATACATGTGTATTATAGGCATTGACAAATGGTGCTAAGCTATTCATATAAAGTGCGAATGCATATCAGAGAGAGAGCTAACCTTCAGTAGGTTATTTACAGTGACAGTGCGTAACGTTCGGGCTGGCTCGGATTCAGCGGAAGGACACAAAGAGAGTCAGCATGGACAAAAACGTTGCTATGGCAGCACTGCGAAGCCTTCGGTCTTTATATGAGCGCCAGTCTTCCACTGAGAGGTCACGTGTCGGGTGCATGCTGACCTCGTTTGTAGGTCCATTGCTGCCCACTTCAGGCCGAGATGACGTCATAACAACGACGACATGGCTCGGGATCAACGCAACGTGTGAGTGCAGAGTGATGTGGGTGAAGCGGCCGGGATATTTCCCGTCAGCTTAGTAGACAAATGTACATTTGGCATGGCCCGATACGGTCGTGCAGACGCTCTTCGTGAGCTTAAGATTTTACAACCACTGAAGATTCCTTATTTATATAGAAAAATTACCATTGGATAGCTAAGCTACATTAAGTCATTTTTACCTTACGAGCGAAAATATGCACATGAAAGTTATAACATAACTAAGTGCACAACATAAGTCGCTTTCGTCGGCATAAATTGCGCCAGTGAAGCCCCTTTCAGACATTTAATTTTGATCAAACAATTTAATTAGTTTTAGCATGAATCAAGCAGTGCTCAGGACGTGCCCTCCTGGCCGTCTGGTGGATTCGATGAAGGTGATAGGTAACGCAAATTTAATGCAGAGTACGCCAGCTCTGTCAGCACTCAAAAAGGAGTTTAACTGGTAACCAGCTAACTAGTATCTATCGGCACGAGCTGTAATCAAGCCGAGATAGTTAATATTAGCTAAAAACGTCCTTACTCTTTCACTGTTTATGTAAATGCTCACATCGAAATGTCAACAGCTGCGCTAGTATCAAGCCGACACCAGTTGATTGGCATACGAGGTCATTTTAGATATGACACATTTGCCTCTGACTTAAGACTTTTAGGAAACCGGGAGCTCAATAATCGCATCATGCACACTGTCATGCTGGACTTTCAAGATAACAAATAGGCTTCATGAGAGTATATGTGTGCTTAAAAGATCTGCTTAGATGAAAACGCAATTCCCTTATATTTATTGTATTTATTCACACAATGGGAGAGTAAACATACTCGTAAGAAATGAGAAATGAAAATAATATGAAATATGTATGATACAAAATTAAATGAATAAAAAATGTAAAAATATGAAAATGACAAAAAGGTATTCAATGTTCATAATAAGGCAAGATCGTATGGAAACAATCTATATGATTTAGGTAGGCTATCGTAAAATACAAATGCTATTACTTTTCGGAAAGTTAAAATCTTTTTAGATAATAACCGTTTTTACGATGGATGTTTGCGCTGTGAGGATACAATTTTTAAGAATATATTTTTCATGTTTAGTAAATAAGCTTCAGAATGAACTTTGTCATGCCATTTGCCATGCCACCGAACAGAGTAAGCAATCTGTGATGAGTATATACTGTGCAAATGTACGATCAACACTAGAGTTTTGTAGCGTGGTGTGGGGCGGAGCGGCTGAGGTGCACTTGAAGCGGATTGAGCGAGTCCAACACAAGTTCCTGATGTGGTT
>JARBER010164222.1:0-10028 GCA_030265075.1 Balanus glandula
TCCTCTCGTCACAAGCAACACGCTCGTTTTTAAATCGAAGCTCTAGCTCAATTAGGGGCGAAACGCACGGGGGGGGGGTTCCACCAACCCCCCCCCCCTACACTGTCACGTAGGTGAATAGGGCCTACACTGGCGAGGGTTAAAATACAGCACTCGCTTATTCCGCGATCGGTAATCGCTAGCGAAGTTTTTCTTCGAAGCAGCAGGCATTAAGCGGGCCGCTTAATCAAGCTAGAAGTTAGAACTTGGCGTTTGCGTTTGCTAAGAGTGGGGAAACCAGCGAGTCCTGTGGAACAGTTAAGATCTGACTGATTAGTCCGAAGGCGGCCAGCAGCAGGCGCGTCCGGTAACAGAATAGCCGGCTGGTCAACCCAACCCCGTGTGGTAGCGCGGAAAAGTTGTTGTTTTTCAAGGCACAATTTGGGATCGTTGACTAAAAATTGCGGGATCAAAGGTCGCAAACTTTTCCGCAGTTACGATCGAGATTGCAGATTTAATTCAAATTAAATACAAATCCGCGATCGATTTGTGATAGTCCGCGATTGCGGAATCACGGGATCGCGGGCTATAATTGCGCGATGCCCAGCACTGGATTAATGTTAATGTAGGCACTTAAATGAGGTATTGGAAGGTAATAACTGATAGGAGTAGGTAATATAAGGTCTGGGTGCTTATTGCTTAATGCAGATGAAAACTAATATCACCGTAAACCTGGATGATAAATCAAAAGATATACTGAGTCATATCGCAATGCATGTATTGCCTCTGCCACACAGTCAGCACTTGGTGCACAGTCAGTCTCCACCTCACAAGAACCGTCCGACAACTGCACGGACAGCCTAGTTGAAGAGGTCGATTTTACCCTGCTGGTTCGCCTTCTTCTCCCGCTTGATGCGCGAGTACGGACTGACATCATCCCTGAAGATAAAGTTGTAGAGCGTGCCGGCCCAGGACGCGTGCGTCGGGAGGTCCTTGTAGAACTCTGGCGCGATCTGGGAGACCAGCGGCAGCTTCGAGCCGGGCACGGCCGGGAAGTCGTGGTGCTCGTTGTGGTAGCCCTCGTTGAACGCAATCCAGTTCATCCAGCCGTAGTAGCTGTAGGTCTCGTTGCCGCGGTTGAAGATGTAGTGCTCGGCGATGAGGTGTCCCGACAGCGGGTGCAGGCCCATGCCGAGCACGAAGCCGCCGATCAGGTAGAACAGTGCCTTTCCGCCGAGGAAGTGGTAGACCGCCAGGTCGGTCGCCAGCTGTGCGACGATGTTGGCCACCTCCATCGCGGAGAAGGGCTTCGGGCGGATGAACAGCGGGCGAAGGAAGTAGGTGAAGGGCAGCAGGATGATCCAGGCCAGCTTGCCGAGGGTGGAGCTGAAGAGGCGAGCCTCCATCTCCGTCGGCAGGTCCACGTCCATGCCTTCCGTACCCTGGTACCGGTGATGTTCCATGTGGTACTTCTTGTAGGACACGGCCAGCGGTACGCCCATCGGCAGGTTGGCGAAGATGCTGAACACCCTGTTGGCGAAGGCGTGCTTGTGGCCGAAGGCGAGGTTGTGCGCCAGCTCGTGGATGGCCATCAGCATTGTGTGGTTGATGGTGCCGCTCACGACGTAAGTCACCGCCACTAGCCAGGGCCAGGAGAGGTCACGAACGTAGAAGAGCATGGCGAACTGAAAGAGGACTTCGGCCGTCACCTGGAAGGGCATGTACCAGTCGTTGCCGTACAACTCCTTGATCTGGGGATACTTCTCCAGGATCGCCTTACGTCGGATAGCGTGCGGTTCACCGCCGTTGGTCCAGATGAAGTCGCGCTTCTTCCGCTCGATGGCGCCCATGGTGACGATCTGAGTGACAGTGCGAGACTCAGGACCTGCGAGCCGCCACAGTTACCCGGTGTTTGTCCGACTGTGCTGATGCCCGGCGACGGCCACCCTTATAAGGCTGTCTGACGGCGCACCCAAGTGTGCCTCCAGTCCAACACATGCCGTCGCTTAGTGCCCAAATGACCCCACAGATGCTGCCCTTTCGACGGACATCATTACCGCGCGCACGGTGATTATGTAAGGCCGTCTGTGCGCTAGCCTACTCTGACACGAGACGGTCCGAGTTACAGCGCGGATGTTAACTGCTCAGGCTGCCGAGAATGCGCGCTTATTTACAAGCCATGAACGGTTTTTGGTATTGACATGACCTAACAATGATCAGCGTCTGTCATTTCGCTAAAATTTAGCTCGCCATTGTATCCAAATCCGATCAAAATACGAAAAACGATACAGCGGTCAGTCAGTCGGCGAATTGTCTCACGAACTATATGTTTCCCTGCCGGTTTTTAGCTGCAGTGTATGCGTTTGTATTTTGTCGCCACAGACTTGGTGCGTCGCATAATGTAGAGGTGTGGCTTCAACAGCGTGCAAAAATACATGCCCAGCGAGACGGCGGCTTCAACACTGTTCAGTTAATAATGCACAGAGTCGGCCCGGTACCACCGGGTCAATGGCAATCATGCTGGCCACTTCCTGAGTAGTATTTCATGGAATGTTTTGACGAGTCCAAAATATAATTATTGATTGTATGGTGGCTTCAAAACAAAGCTGCACAGCACACAAGATCTCAATTATACAGGTGCTAATTATTTGTTGAAACGTGTTTAACCCTATTCCCAGCTGGGGAGGCAGATTCTGCCACTTTCCCACCCGATGGTTTCTGCTTGCTGCTTCTAAACCCTTAAGCCTTTATTTTGAGAATCTCCCCCCCCCCCCCACCCCGTCCCACCCCACCAGCAGGTATAACGTAAATATGGCCGCCAGCAGGGAGTAGGGGCAACTACTGCAAAGACCTGTGCAGACGTAAACTAGAGGCTGCGTTTCAATGTATTATTTTTCTCGTTAACTACGAATGGTGTGGGTTAATACTAGTTACAATTTAAATAAACTAAACTTGATCTGGAACAAACCTCTCAAGGTTTGTAACGGAACTTTGAATCCGAATTTCTTCAAATATTTACTATCTGTGATTCTGTATGAATAACGTTTGACTTTCAACTGCCGGTGTGGGACGAATCAGCCACTTTTCGAACACAGCAGTGGATCAGACACAGTTAAGTATAAATGTATAACTAAGCGACTGAATCGCATTATCATGATTTGTGCAGGAATTTTGGCTGCAACAAAAAAACCTAACTTCCGGTGAAGCAAATGATTTATCTGTTTGTGTAGTAATTTATATTATTTCTGACAAATGTTCCAACTTCCAGGAAGTGTTTAGTAACAGCTGGCAATAAATAACCCACGCTGTCAAATTCAGGCCGCAGTGGCCCCCGCAGGACTGAATTGAACGTTCAATATCTTGCCGTGGCGAGGATTCTGAGTGCCGGCCCTTGCGGGGACCTGTTCCAGTGAGCCCTGACCTAACATCGCCCAGGTGTGGGTGGCAGCTGTCCACTGATATAGCGACGGCCCCCTCGACTGCTGCTATTCATCTCGACCTGAAAGGACAGTTCCATGACAGTAAACTACGACAGCAAACTATGACAGTAAACTACGACAGTAAACTACGACAGTAAATACGACAGTAAACTACGACAGTAAACTACGACAGTCAACTATGACAGTAAACTACGACAGTAAACTACGACAGTAAACTACCATTCAGTCGCGGAGATGCGCAGTGTTAGAAGCTCCAAGAAGAGACTTTTCTTCCCTCCACCATCATCTTCCCTCCCCGACACGAGATCTATGGGTCTGTTCTCAGCTTCTGACACATGGGCGGAAACTTAATCCGCCAGATTAATTACAATAATCATTTATTTTTTACTGGATGTCTTCTCAAACAGAAATCGTATTAACGCCTTTTAATCTGTCCCATGCCTCCTTATTCCTACTTAAGTTGATTCGTTGTTTGCCAACATAGTTCCTCTAGATATACACTATCATTACAGTATCACTATCAGCAGTCCTCTATCTCCTCGTGACTCAGAATCGATAATTTAAATAGTTTTGTCTATAAAACACGAATCCGTTGCGCTGCTTCCACTTAACAATATCCAACCGCTTACTTCGTTCACCCAGATATGTTGAAATTCCGAGTACCGTAATAAGGCCAATAAGTTCCAGTAAGGCCAGATGAGGCCCGGATGAGTTGGTTAGGGCTGATTTTGTGCTACCGGTAATCACGACTCGAGTGGCAGCTCTGGAAGTGATGATTGGACTGATGATCAAATAACGTTGGATTCGTAACATCCTGACGTCTTCTCTACCTCCCCTCCTACTTGGTAATATTCAATCGATTTGGATTTAAAAAGAGTGTGTCTACTTTTTTGGAATGTTAAATACATTTTTCTTACGATAAAACTTTTTTTAAAAAATTATTGGATGCACACAAATCGCGTCAGAAGTTCTTTTTGTTTTCTTATATAAATTATGTTGTGCAAATATTTTGTTTTTACGTCAATAAACATAATCACCATAAAGAGAGTAAGGAAATGTCACATTTAATGGTGCACTTAAGACAATAAACTGCATGAAATAAACTCTTCAAAAGCGATGCTCTGTTTGGTAGCAGTATCAGTGCGCACGAGTTGTTGTGTCGAATTGCTATTGGCCAACTCTAACGATTAATTGCTAGCTTTCAAACTGAAGGGCAGTCTTTTATAGTAGTAAAAGCTCTCTGGAGTATACCGAGAAATAGCGAAGGCCCAGAATCCAGATCGACCCGTGGGGTATTGGAATATCTCAGCATTTAGAGTGAATCTGGAGAAATGAAGTGATGACTAAGTTTTGAAAAAAAATATATTTACGAGCAGTGTCAATATGACCAAAGTGAGTAGAACACACACTCCCTTAAATTGCTGTTCAGCAGCTAACCGTAAGGCTGACTTAGCACTCGAGAGCAATGCTATGCAAAGCAAAGTTTTGAAGAAAAAAAATGTTCTACGCTTTTACGCATTCGAATTTCTATCAAGCAAAACTGCTCCAAATCATTTGAATAATGTAGATAGGTTGCAGATACCACTCACAGCAGTACGTGAGGTCTTAAAGATAAGCACTGTAGGTATTGTATACAATCGGCATGGCTTTTGCTGTTGTTTGCGACATCAACTACCTACTTTGTAAATGATCTGTTCCTTTTTCGCAATTATTTGTCTTTGCAAACTATACATGTGAGTTTTTTGAATTATTAAATTAAACCAAGCTGTGTATGCCAGTGTGTAAGTATAGGTAAACATCAAATAAGAAATTGGTCAAATTTTGGAGATATATGGCTGCATACAATATTGGTCAGTATTTGGTCAACCGAAATGCCTACCATTTGGTATTGGACTGGTATTGGTCAGAAACTTTGTAGAAATAGACATCACTAGCTGGCACCAGTGACGTATACCGCCGGCACCAGTGGCGATGCTACTGCCGGCGCGCGCCGCGTGCTGATTGGACGAGATTGGATGGATCGCTGCGTTCGCCGCCCATGCTGCGGTCGGTCATGCCCCGTTTCCGGCCGCGCGGAGAAGAGAGAGGGACGAGAGGGCTGAACGAGTTGACTTGGTTCATTTGATGGGGTGGAGTCGACTGGTGACTCGT
Organism: Balanus glandula; assembly: GCA_030265075.1. NCBI lineage: Eukaryota > Metazoa > Arthropoda > Thecostraca > Balanomorpha > Balanidae > Balanus > Balanus glandula. The sequence goes on from JARBER010164222.1 coordinate 5,571, forward strand.
CTGCTGTCAACAGGTTATGTTTAGGATGGCTATAACTTGATGAAAATATGTGTTATTCTGCAAGTGCTCTATATGTATTTGTTTTCTTTGGTTACATGATGGCTGACGGGAGGCTCAACATTTATCACTCCAGAAACGGGAGTAGATAAATAAATCAAAACATTGATATCTATCTCCTGGGACGCATCATGGACCACGTGAGGGAAGGTGACGCTGAAAAACGTCAGCACCGTTTGAACCTCGCCTTGGGACGGATAAACATCGTTGATGCTCTCCGATAGTTCGCCAAAGTCAGCGGAACGGGTCAACCTCGTCCGGTTACGGGGAACATCAGCGATCACGAGTCGCAGAGTTCACAAGAGGATCGTTCAGGGAGATCGGCTCGTTGGCCGCTGGCGTTCCTCCTGGTCCAGGGAGCCATTCGCCATGAGTGGAAAGAACTGCGTCTAAGCCGGGATTTCCCGGTAGCTCTGGATCAGTTTGACCAGTCACCCACAACACGTGTGGAATGCTGGATGAGAATCGGATTCAGTGTGGACTGCGAAGATGATCGGAAAATGAGTCAATCGACATCATAACGTCGTCCGATTTAGTGTTCATATTTCACGCGATTTTCAATACGTCTTTTGATGCCGTTTTCAAGATCGTCTAAAATGATGTTTGTTGAGCAATGCTGTGTGGTGGTCTGAACCAAGGAAGTTACCAGTGCCATTATTTATGAAGCGCCCTGCATATATAAAAAGTAAATTTGTTTTGACATAGATAACAGCAGACCTGTACTCGACTTAAAAATTAGGTCACTGGTAAAGATCCGATAATGTAATTCTAGAATCGCGAAATCCCGTAAAATAGATGCCATCCTATGTCAATATTTCGGCATGGGACAAACACAGACTTGTAAATAAATTGTCAAAGGCAAAATTATGGTTTTGTGAAGTCTTTCACGATTAAAATCACTGCTACGAGCATATTGGACATGAAGGGATAACGCAAGCGTAATGAAGATAATAGTACCGTTACTATTACCCATGTTAAATATAATGTTTAATACTCATATTTTGGTGCTAAAATACGCCTTTGATATGAACGCTCACTATTTGATAATAATAGCCGTTTTCACGATGCATTGCTGCGACATTGAGGATAACATTACTCAGATTTTTTTCAGAATAGCCTAATATTGCTTTATACGTAAACTTCAGGATGAATTTTTACGTGCAAAATTGCTAGATATTTTCTTATGAAAATATTTCTAGCACAAATTTGCATGTAAAAATGGATTTTGAAGTCAAAAACTTGTTTGGGGTTATCCTCAAAAAGTTCAGTTATGTTACCTTCAGGAGTGTTAAAATCCATCGTGAAAACAGCTATTTTCATGATTTTACCTTCATATCTTTAAAACTGGGGAGGGTAAACGTAACAAAGTTACAAAGCTGAAAAGCGCAATCAATTCTGAGCAATACCTGCCAAAAATGTGTTCGTATTTGTCTATCACCTTCGCGCTTGAGAAGACCGAGAGTGATTTGGGCACTGTATTTACCCTTCATAATGGTGTTTGTGTGAGTTTCAACCGCCCGACATATGATGTGATTATACACTTATACAGTCCGTTGCGAGGCAAGCCGATCATTTTAAACAGTTCTTAAACACTGGTTATCCTTCGATAATGATCATTCTCGAGAACATTTTGATTAACACATGATCATGGTTTATAAATGTATTTTGTATGTTATGCCACAAATACGCATTTATGAACATTGAAAAAAACGTTTTTTTTTAAACCCTTGAGCACCATTTTCGGCCGGCATGATTTACGTTAGCAAAACTATCAATAGCATTTCATTAGTACATTTTCGGCCCCTTACTAGTTACTACAGTAGCCTGCTTTTTGTATTACAGGTCGACTGTGATCTATTATTTTGATATATGTATGCTTATTGAGTTAACTAATCACACCCATCAGCACCTCACCTGGCTCTCGTCAAGACTTCACCTGTCCTTCTACACTGTTTTGTGTTCTGTTATGGGGACATATTGCTTGGGAGCCGATTTTCCATGTGTGCTCAATTCCCTAAGAAGAGCACGGCGGTCGCTTCAGCAATATAAGCTGGAGCAGTTCGGGGTACTCGCAGGCTCCGTGGGAATAGCAGACTGACATCCCGCTCCTCTCACTGCCACACCGCCGGCAGCACACCCTGCCAGGCCGCACGGCTGCCCGGCTGGCCAGAATACATGTCGGCCATTGTGGCGCGATTAAAACCAATGAGACGTGTATTAGGGTGGTTCATTAGAGCGCGAGCAGCGAGCGCTCGCAGTCCGACCTTCCAGTCCGACCTTCCAGTGCGACCTTCCAGTGCGACCTTCCAGTGCGACCTTCCAGTCCGACCTTCCAGTCCGATACATATCAGTGGGCTTTAGCTCACGTACTGGGTAGCGTAGTTTGTGAAAAGTGATCTTAAAGGGACATTCACACCTTAAAAGTAGATTTGAGTTGAGATAGCCATATTGATGGTCGGGCCTTGAAATTAAGCATGGTATGAGTTAAAACAACCACAACGGTCTAATCAAACAGATATTCGAGTTTTATTTTGACATCTGCAAATACAAAGGCCCATGTGTATGGTATTGAGCCTTAAAGTTGGTGATGTCATGAGCGATTACGGTGTTTGAATTGCGGTATACCTTCTTCACGGATATTCGTTGGATGTTTTGTCGGCTGTAAAGTTTGGCAGCACTAATATTTATCTGTTTTCTTCATATGACGTCACTAACCCAACTTTTCGCTCAAAACTTAAAGCTGACTATTTTTTAATGACCGGTAACCACGTAGACTTACCAACATGGGAACGTGAGATATCGTAATATATCGGGAGAAATAGGGAGGAGTCGTAAATCAAGGAAAATGTTGAGCTTCGAAGGATTTGGCAACTGGCAAATCTTCCGATCTCGATCTGGTAACTGTGAAGATTTCGTTAATCGCTTCAAATCACTTTCAATCATGATCAATCGCATACACGTGACTTTCAATTATGACAAATCGATGTAAATGCGCTCACAAACACTTTCAATTCGTAGATAACTCTGCTAGTCTTGACATTAACTGCTGATTAAGTACTGGCTAATTAGGTACTGCATAACTAGTTAGATAGGGTGAGCCGTTTTGATCAGTTATTTTGCTACCAAACTCTCTATGACGTTAGCCTTCTCTATATACGGTAACAGAAGACGTGACGTAATAGTGAACGAAAGACAATGTATGACAGCATCAATTGCCGTCGCTTTGTGACGGTATTGACTGACATTTGAAATCACCCATTAGACGAAACGTTTTTTAAAGCACGTTCTCAGTGTGAAACTATACCGGTATGCAATGGTTATCCGATTCTACGTATTAATATTTAAGATCATGAGCAAGCGAAATTACAAAAAGTTTCATATTCAGGAACGTTTGCACAATGCAAACTTCGCAACGCAATGCCACATCAAACAATATGGTGAGAACTCGTAAGAAATTGTCACAACGAAAATTGATCTAACTGACCGGTACCCACCACGACTGACCAGAATGGTTAAAAAATCTGCTGACCGCATTTACGATTCCCCTCCATTTCTTCCGATTTCTCACGATACCTTACGTTCCCATATTGGTAAGTCTATGTGGGTACCGTCTATGTGGGTACCGGCCCTTAGATAAACAGTTTTCGGGAAAAAAGTTCCAAACATATTCAGCTGACCTCATCTGACATTCTGACATACAATTAAGTGTGATTCGATAAACGTGATAAAGGTGGCAAAATCCCTTTAGAGTCAGACATGTCAATACTTGTTTTTAAGTTTTTCCGACACGCACAGAAATAGCCATTCTAGAACAACTTTGCCGCTCATATAGTGGCAATCAATGCCGACTGTACTTACCAAGACAACATAGGAACTTTGCTTGTACTTGGGCTCATGCTGTTCATCGACATCTTCAACCTGTTTCATAAAAACAACGTGTATGCAAGTGTACCGTGTGGACGCACCCGATCGCCCCGCGCACTGCTGAAATGGATGCCTTCTGCGCTGTTTTGCCGCTGTTCGCCGCTGTTCGCTGCCGTGTTGGCGGATGTTATTTGCAGTTTGGCATACGAAGTTTCGCCCTCGATCGATCAGCCTCAAACAGGCACGATCAGACCGCCTCAGGACCATCTGTGTACAGAAACCGACCGGTGCGCCCGAAACAGACACAGTCAATCATTTCGATAATAGTTTCTATTCGACCACAGTGCAGAGCGCAGTGCCATGCAAGACAGCATGCGTGCCTGGAAAGCTTCGTTTGAAGCTGAACCAGAAATGCGTGCATGGAAGTGCGGTTAAGTTTTGGGCAGGATTGGGGTGGGCACAGTGGCGTATTTAAGGGGGGGCCATGGGGGCCATGCCCCCCCCCCCTTGGCTCCGAGGTCGGGCCCTTTTCGGCGC
>JARBER010164233.1:0-10028 GCA_030265075.1 Balanus glandula
TCGGCTGGGACCCCAACCAATGCCGGGTTAACATACGATATGCAGTGGTGGAACTTTTTTCAAATCCCGTTGGCGTGGCCCAACGGCCAACTTATAATATAATAATTATATTAGTTAGCCGTTTTATTGATGTTCCTCTTGCGCTTGAGGATAACATTTTAGGTAAAGGTTAAGGTGTTTATGTTTGGTAACTTAGCTTCAGGATGAACTTAAACATGCCGTTTTTTGCTAGTAATGTTTCCAAGAGAAAAAGGCTGGCGCAAATGTAATTTTCAGCATAATCTATCAACTCTGTCAGTAATTTTTTGGTGATAATTTTGACATTTGTGCAGTATAGACGGCGTATATAACGTCCAGCGTGGACCCGAGCATTTTTGATGTGTTGAGCATTTCCCATTTCTCATTTAATTACTTTCGACCTTGCCAAACAAATTTAGACGAAACCTGATCATGTCAAATGGCATGATGGAAAAATGCGACAACAAACAAATATTTATCAAAGCATTGGGGTGGCCCATCATCACTATTGGGATGGCTCTACTCAGCATTAGAGTAGCTCGGTAATTAAGTCCCAGCCCTGGCGTTATGTGATATGCGATAAATCCGAAATATGTAATACTTCGACGGCCTGAGCTTGGTGATATATTTCTGAAACCACGGGTCGTAGGCACATTGTACAAAAAAACCATGTGTAGAGAAATGATCGGCCAATCGAGGAATGACGTCCATTGGAAAAATCCGAGTGTGAGCGGTTCGACGCATTCCAGCCCGCGGCAGCGTTTTTTTAAAACTAATGTCTCAGCAGTCACACTTCCAATGGACAAACAGCCTTCTGTGGTGAGCAGCCCCCATTCAACCCGCACTGTTTGAGACCGGTGCTGATCCATATAGGCGACTACCTCTGCGCGTGTTTCGTGCCGCGTGAGAAGTAACAAAGAGGATTTTCTCGCAAAAAAACTTCACAACGGCTGGGCCGATTGTGTACAGTTTTAGTGTGTAGTTAGGGACACCTTAGATCCGACCTTTCCAAAAGTCAGAGGTGGGGTGCCTCTGCACGTGCTCACGTGCATACCCCTGGTCTATATCTCAAGAACGGCTGAGCCGAGTATGTCCCAATTCGCTGCTTAGTTATGAGCTTCTCAGCCGATGCTTTTCCTAAATTCGAGTTTTAGTGAGCACCACGGGAGTATGTCGGGTACAACAGGCTTTGTTTTGATTATATGAGTAGTATGACAGGTCAAAAACGTATTACCTATAGGCTACTCAGGTTTCCTACGGGTAATACGAGTTTTCAATCACAAATGCCTATCACCGTCGTGCACCACTGCACTTCACCTGTAGGTATCCAGCGGAGCAGACGGGCTACCACTCGTGAAAAACTATTCAAGGCAATATTTGTGATGCGTGCTTACACCTTATTGCCTTGAATTTCGCAAGTTTAGACGTAATAAGCACTCCTCCTCAATAACAATATAAAATTCGAACATGATGAAAATGTGGCGTTCCTTGAGAAAGTTATTCCGGTGACTGCATACGACGTTTTTGCAAACGTCGAACAATAATGTCCTAACAACAGTATTGCAGGGAATGAGACAGCACATTTTCACCATTCGTTTTTCGACTCAAGCTGCATGTCTGCCGCACCCACCCTTGTTAGGTATATCCCATTATTCTTAACGGCTAAACAGCACATACCTACTTGCAATGCAAAAGGATGGACTTGGCTGCTTGGGGCTAAGCTGGTTAAATGTGGGGCCATTACGCTGCTTTTCAGGCTCACATCTCCTCTGGCGGCCGGAAAATAAATAAAAAGTAAATAAGCTTTTAGCTCAGACCTAGTTATAAGCTTCTAAATTATTTCAGTGATACCATAAGTGGGCTTGTTTGAGAGTTTTCACTAGTGCTCTGTTAAGAACCAGGAGATGATGCTGTTCAGAATTTTTGATTTATGTAATGCGCAAAGTCCAGCAGAGCACATCTGTTTCAGCCGGCTCTGGGTGCAGCACGGATAAGTACTAAGGGGAAAGGACATTCCATTCCATACATCTGTCGTATGGACTCCGTTGCCACGCATGGCTAGCCAGCCGTGTGTGCTTTGAAACATACACCGAACAATTTCTAACAATATAGGGAGTAAGGTGTCCCGGATGTGTTGCCGAGTTCATTGTCACAGCCAACCAAAGTCGGTTACATTCGGTGCGTCTTCCTGGAAAGCTCGTCAAAGTTTCGGAAAAATGCGATTGTTAGACGATATTTTCTGGTTGGCTTTCTATTTTCGTTCTTGATTTGTGTCGTTTTCCACACGGGAAGCTGGTACACTTGGTACAGTATGTTCGCTGTGTTAGCCGATACCTCCTCCAGCTGCTCGGTAGTGTTCTTGCCCCGAAGTTAGGTGTCATAAGGGTTATAGTGGTGTGAACGGCGTCCCATTTCCAGGGTCATGCATCAGCTCCCTAAGCTCATACAACTTTGTGACGGTACTATCCGTGCTGTTTGACAATACAATAGTAGATCCAAACGACTTTCATCGAGCGCGCTCTCTTGTGTTTGAAGCGATGCGTGTATCCAAGTACAAGCAGAGCATCCGGGTAAGGGAAATGACCTGGAAAGGAATCTTCTCCCAGCGCGGCTGGTTGTTTGCCGACGTCTCGGGCGGCGCTCGGCCCGGGCGGCGGGCGGCGCCGGCCCGTCTGCGTCGCAGCTCGTGACAGACAGCCAGCTCTCTGAGAGCGAGAGGCGCGCCCCTGCCGCTGACGTCACACGAGCTGCTCTCGTGGGTGACGTCACTCCAGGATGTGCGCCGGCCGAGGAGGTGGCATCGAGGCCGCTCTCGACCGGCGGGGCGGCGGCGCGGCGGAGGATCCAGGTCACCGGTCCGGCGAGACGCCGCCGCTCGCCGATCCCGGGCTCCGGGAGACGGTGGCCCACCGCGGACACTGTGCTCTTTTCTCTCTCTGCCGCTCGGTCCAAACGAGGGCCGGACGCCGGTCCAAACCGTCTCTCCTGGCGTGACCAGCTGCAGGGGTGCGGTGACGCGCTGCTGGAGGCAGCGGCTGTCGGTCTCCGTCCGTGCCTGCCGTGTGTGGTGGCGGTGGCGAGGCGACGCCTCGGTCTGAGAGGATACCGCGCGGCAGCAGGGGCCTCTGACGGATGCTTCGTAAAAGCTGTCGCAGCCGGCGGTCGTGATCCTGTGACTCGGGGGCAGCCGATACCTGCTGATACTTCATTCCTGTTGTCGCTGGCGGTCGTGAGCTTGTGACGCCGGGGGGGGGGGGCGATGCCGCTGATACTCCATCGCTGCTGTCGCCGGCGGCATGCTCAGCCTCTTACGGGGAAGCCGCGCGGCGGCGGCGGCAGATGCCACCGGTCGTGACCGGTCGACCACGACCTGCAGCCGGTGCCGACTGCGGTATGAGCATCCGTGAGCGGCTGCAGGCTCTGATTATTCGCGGCCGTGACTGATGTCTCGGCGGCCGCGGCGGAGCGGCGTGTCCCGGCTCTTCGCTGGCCGAGCGACCGACAGGCAGCAGCAGCAGCTGCAGTGTCTCGAGGGTTCGGCTTCAGACGAGTCAAACTGGTTTCGACTGGTTCACCGTTGAGTCAAACCGCTGCCATACAGTCCTCTCCTGTCGAGATCGCCATCTGTTACGACTGTGGACTGAGGGGTGCGGGCTGGAGGGTTTGTCTCGAAGTCACGCTTCTTGCGGCGGACTCGTGGAATGTTAAACCAGCTATGCTCTTTCGTCTCCGGTTAGGGGAGGCGAGAGTTTTCCTAAGGCGTTTCCCAGCTTCCCTAGGGATCTGACATTGCCGGTTCTACTTCGTTCTAATGTTTTCTAGTTTGTGCTGAACGATGTGTGTTAGTTTTAGATCGAAGCTAATGCTTGGCTGTCTATAGCAAACTCAAACCGGTAACGTGTAGGTATGCGATGTCAAAGAATGACGATCAAGAAGTCCATAACGTAATCTGATGGTTTAAACAACTACCTGCGCCATTGTCATGCACATTGCTCAATACTTTATAAGGTCATGCAGAATCAGCAAATGCTCTCTGAAAAATATTCAGATTAGTTCCGGTCAAGCTTGCCCCCAACGGCCTAGTAGTCTCCTTATGTGGTCCTTCAAAGAAGAACTTGTGTTTGCGCCCCAAACAGGTCATTTTGGTTTAACTTACCATTCCATGTGAATTTGCTTTTTGAATGTGTACCTTATCATATTTTTTCATCAGCACTTATAAGACAAATGTTGTAAATTGTAATGAATGAATGAGCTAAACGAAATGTAAACAAAAACTCCGTGGCAACTGGTATCGTGCAGCCGTAATTGGTACATGGTACAGCAAAAAAAAAAGAAATTGAATTTATAACAACAGGCCATACCATCATTCACCGTTGCATCAATGCAACGTTAAAAATAGACGGGTGTGCCCAAAGGGCCATTAATATGCGCTGTTCCTGATGATCTGAACTGGTTGGGCCGAATGGAAATGGCATTCTGCACATTGTTTTGTGTGCTTGCTCAACATAGCCGTGCTAATTTTAGCCTCCCGGGTTGTATTGGATTACTCGATTTCCTGTTTCTAAGCCGACTTTTTCGCCATCTGAGCCAATATGGCAAGTGTTCGTTTACGTGCCGTCCCCTGGAATGCAAACAGGAACGTACGATTTCAAGCTGAGTACCTTTTGCTCCTTAGTGTAGCATACCATTATATTAGGTATGTCAGAAATTGATTTATGAACATCTTCTAGTGTGAAGTGCACGCCTTTGCGCCCTACCCTTGAAACCTTGCTGTTGCATAATTCGGGCTGAGATCACATGCCAGGAAGATAATTCCATTCCATTTTGGCCCGTAAATATACGATTGCATAATTGAGGTACTAAGCTGCTCATTTCTAGTCGCTTGTGTCTCACTTCGACTGTATTTCTTTTTTTCTACATTCATATTGGCTACCATGTTACGAGACTTGTGAACATTTTCAAGTCATGAAATCATTCTTGGAACAACTTTAAACGTTTTCGAATGCTTTGAAATGTTTCAAAGGAAGGGTGCAGTGTTGGCTAGATGAGGACTTTCCCGACCATTGGCTGGCTTAGTCGGAACTGGGAGTGCTCACAAATAGCTGGGAACATGTTACTATTACTCGGTAGCCCTCAGCAGATTGAGAAAGTGGGTCGCATCTAGCAGGGATCTGGTTTTCCTCTTTGACTCGGATTGAAATGCTCGCACAAACATGCATACCTGCTCGCTGGTGAATGGCTTCACGCAAACGTCTAACACATGCTGGTGAGTGTAATCTTGGATTCAATCCAACATGAGGGGTTATAGGACCTTGAACTCGATTGCAATTATTACGTCCGGTCTACTTCTTTAAAAAAAAAATGCACGAAAGCATGCAGCTTGTTCCATGTAATCGCTTGACGCTTCATCCGGTTTAGTTACCTGTTCGACTCAGCCGTGGTATTGCATTATCTGGCCGGGTGTTTGTGATAGCTTGATGAACTTAATGAACGCAGTGGTTTGACCAGCCGGTAAGAAGATAGTTCAAGGGGAAACTTGACGCCTGTGCTCCACCGCCTGGTCAGGCTGTCTGCTGGGACCGCTCGAGTCTCGCCGCTCTTTGCATCTCCCCCCGCCCCCCACCTTTCTGGTTCCTCGCCCTCTCCTGTCCCCCTCCACAGTCCTGTCTTCACGGCCCCCGCATATTTGGAAATACAATATTAAGAAATGAAATATAAATTGAGGCTCATTAGCTCTAAGTCAAGCGAAACTCAAAATAGATTGAGCTTTGAAATTTGGTTTGAACATCGTGTATGCTTGGTTCTGCAATATAACTTCCGTTTTTATGATTCACAAATTGTGATTTGGTGACATTTTAACTAAAACAAAATGTCATTGCATAGTATACGAAGGAATATATTTGGAGGTGTGTGTGTGTGGTGTTTATATGCATACATAATATATATATATATATATATATATATATCGATCCAAAATAAAGTGATTATTTTAAAATGAAGTCATATCATAAAGTAATGACCGCACGTGCATAGTTTTTTCTTCACGTAAAAGCACAATTCATGGCCACTTGTGTGGTTTGAATTTCATAGTGTCTAGGGCCTTGGAGTTGCATTGCCATCCGTGATGACAAGAAAAGCTAGTGAGCAAAACACAAAAGTAATGCAATGTCACCTTTCAGGTATGATTCTCAGGTAATAGCAGGTCAGTTATGCCCTTGTTTAAGTTTATACAGGCATCACAACGAGGGACAATCCTCTGAACTAATAAGACGTTCATCGCTGAGGAATCTGTGGCGGGGATAAGGATAAGAAGAGCATGTGTGGGGATCGCACGGCACTGACGCCCGGAAAATCCACCAAACCACCGAGACGGTGGAGACTTAGCCAAACGTTTATGTGCGGCGCCTGGCAAATGAAGTCAAAATCAGCTGATCTTTCCACTCGGCTGGTACTGGAGAGGAGGCTGGAACTAAATGCGTGCATACGCAATATCCTCAGTATCCTTTGAGTGAAAAAGGTGAGTTTGGCTTCATTTTCCGGGCGTTGCACTGAGACGAATTTTGCGACTTTTCCACTCTCCACCTTTTCAGTGATTCGATGGATTTTTCCAGTTATCAGTCTCGACCGGCCCCGACCTGCCCTCTTTTTCCCTTATAAAGAGCCCTAAGCAGTGAATATCATAGTAATTGGGAGGATTGTCCTGTGGTTTGGTGTCTCTCTAGACTTACAGACAGCGAATCTTTATGTACAAACGGAGAATAAAACGTAACAAGTGAAATTACACTGCTGGAGTTTTTTGCTCACTGACCTACCGTACTATCACAGATGGCAACGCAACTAATATCACACAAATTTCCATGATTTATGCTTTCACGTGAAAAAAATACACGTGCGGTAACTAGTTTATGGAAATAGATTCTAAATTGAATTGCAAAACAAAATCTTAAATTTTGATTGACGTATCGCTCCCTAAAGGTTTAAGGCCTATACCTCTTTTGTATTCGACTTTTCCAAATGTCGGAAGGCCGCCGACCCCCCTCCCCCCTCCCATGGAGTCTTCGACTCAGGGCAGGCTACTTCAAGTGTCAGTAACCTGCTTTATTCAGCGCCGCTACCTTCGATTACCATGGTTGAACCTTCATCTTTGCACATAATGAGCTCACATTTGCACTCAGTCCTTTGCACAAATGACCTGGCGTAAACGGAAAGTTATGCATCATTCAAGGGCCATTTTGTTATGCAGCAGAGTTTGTTTTATTAATTTAATTTAACTGCATTATTGATGCAGGCTTCAGGGTAAGGTGTAAATGACATTGAGAGCTTGCTTCTGATGTGTAAGCTACCGACCCCATGTATGTGTTACAACACACGAATTGTCGCTGATAATCAGGGGAAGCAACACTATTTAGTCTATTTATTTTCAAAAGGCACATGGTTCGAAGTGCCCTCTATAAAGTACTTCCGATAGCTCCAATGCTAAATGAATGAAATTTCACTTCGCATTCAATTTTTACATGGGGACATCTACATTACCCGCAAGTGATAGTTTGTATATTATACTACGGAGTCCGTACGGACCGTGTGCCTTTTGAAAATAAATGTACTATAATTGTCTCCCTGGCCGCTGGACGGGTCTTTCATACGGGTCTTTCTCACCCGTATGGAGCCGTATGTCTTTTAGATGACAGTTGCCGTCGCTCACGGACATAACGACTCAAAAGAGGCTAGTGAGCACTGATATAGGACTCTTTTAAGTCCTTATATCACTACTAACTAGTCGCGGAAGGCTTCAAAGGGGCGGTCGCGGTGCGTGGACGATGCCGTCGCTCCCGGATCTGTCGGCGCTGCATCTGTCCGTCGCCGACGCCGACGCCGCACGCCGGTTCCGGTTGACATCGATCGTCGGCGGCCCCCCCCCCCCCCCCCCCCCCCCCCCCCCCCCCCCCCCCGGCACGTCGGTCGGCGCGGCACAGCTTTCCACGGCTCGCTGCCGACTCCGGCCAACGCTTTGTCGGTGGTATGGCTCGCGGAAAGAGAAGGCCGCGAGTGATACACGCACAGCTGGCCACCCGCCACCCGAAGACCTGAGAACTGAGAAGGTCTGACCCCGGCCGGCCGCTGACGCTGGGGGGCACACGCACAGCTGACTGATTTGGGAAGGTCAGCCCGCCCTCTACCGGCCGGCTGGGTGCTGGCGCCCTCCTCTGATTCATGATAATCGCGCTCGGGCGAGCCGGGTGACTGATATAGGAGGGCGGCTGACGGCGTGTTCTGCGGTTGGGGAGTGACGCAGCTCCGGCGAGTGGAAACTCACCAGCTCGGAGCCGTCTCAGAGCTGCAGACCAGCTCGCGGCCTCGAACTGGCCGGCTCGTTGGAGCCGGCCAGTTTGGAGCCGGAGCTCCAGACCAGTTCACGGTTGGGCTTCCCACGCAGCTCCGCCGTGTGAGGACTCGCCAGCTCAGAACCGTCTCAGAGCTTCCTCGGAGCCGTCTCAGAGCTCCGGACCAGCTCACATCTCACGGTCGGACTTAACACACGCAGCTCCGCCGTGTGAGAACTCGCCAGTCGCCAGCTCTGAGTCGTCTCAGAGCTTCCTCGGAGCCGTCCCAGAGCTGAATGCCAGCTCACATCTGACGGCCGGACTTCCCACGCAGAGGCGCCGGTCTCGGCCGGCTGGGTGCCGCGGGTCTCCCCACCGCCGCTGTTCAGGGTCATCTCCGGCGCCGCAGCAGGTGTGTGCGCGTCAGCCGGACCCAGCTGCTGCCGGACCCCGCCGCCGACTTGCGTGACCCGACCCTGCTTAGTGCAGGACAGCCCAGCGCGCCGCTGCTGCTTAGAAGGCGGGCCGCCGGGGTAAACCCACACCCAGGACGGATACGCAGTGACGCCAGCTGAACTGATTTATATTATACCGTTCCTCAAACAACTTACGGCTAGTGAGGTGGAGTGGCAGGTTAATCGTGCGGCTGGCTAAGTCGCTGATAAGATGTGCCCTACACTGGAGTTTTCCAGGCTAACCCGCCTCGAGTCGAGTCGGGTGGTTGCGGGGATTCATCGCTCGCAATTCATCACCTCAGTCGATTGTAGCGGCGGCAACAGTGAGCGAATGCGTTGATCCCAGAGTTGATTAACTTCTGTTTTCCAGGCTAACTCCGTCTCGCCTTGAGTGTGGTTTCCGCGAAGGTGCCTGTCCTGTCGGGTTTCATTCGGCTATATAACGGTAACAGCAGCAGTGTAGGGACGCATATTGCTCCCCACTGTTGATGAAATCTCCCGCTGTCTTCCGTCCTTTCTCGACTCCAGTGGTGGTTCCCGTGGAGGTGCGAGTTCTGATCATGTTTCATTCGTCTACAACGGTATCAGGGGCAGTGTAGGGACGCGTTGCCAACCACGGCTGGTGAGCTCCATTTGTCCAGTACATATATCCTCACATATTACATATCCGCGTCCCTGTCTCGACCGTCTCGACTCAGTGAGGGTAGTTCTCAGCGGAGGTGTATTGACTTCGCAGCCCGGGAAGCAGCAGCAGTGCTGTTTTCCTTGGCTGCAATCACAGCGTCAGCGACATCAGTGTCCGGCTGAGAGACCTGTCGCCGAGGACCGGACGGGTGTGGCCGAACAATGCCCAGCCGTACATCAGCGCGCTGTCCGGGCCGGCGGCTGTTGTGGCTGCCCGGTTCACTGCGCAGTGACGCCATCCTGACGGATGGCGTCGCGCGGTGGCCGTCGACGTGCACCGCCGCGACACGCCGGCAGCCGGCTCGATCATGTCGGGAAACCGCAGCTCTGCAGCCGAGAGGTGTGCGGTGTGGCGCAGCCCGCCGCAGACCCTGTCAGCCGCACCCTGACAGTGACTGGAGTGTGAGGTGTGACCCCCCACACACAGACCCTGTCAGCCGCACCCTGACAGTGACTGGAGTGTGAGGTGTAACCCCTCCCCCTCCACACAGACCCTGTCAGCCACACCCTGACAGTGACTGGAGTGTGAGGTGTACCCCCCCCCACACAC
>JARBER010164244.1:0-10028 GCA_030265075.1 Balanus glandula
GCATCGCAAGATATATGATCAAACAAGCGATTCTCGCATCCTTCATTCCCCCTAAATTTGTGAATTTAGCCACCATGGTGTACCGGCAGGTGGTGGTGATCCTCATCATCTGCATCATCTCCGTGCTGGTTATCTACATGACGTTCCTCAGCTGTCTGGACCCGATCCTGAACAAGCGGCGCGCCGCCGCCACCACCTACCAGGAGCAGACCAACGACGAGGTGAGAGTCTGGAGCTTCTGCGGCGGCGGCGGCGGCAGTGGCGCAGAGGTGTGCTCCTCCGCTGATTGTGGGCGCTGCGCTCTCGGCACAGGACGTCCTGGTTCTGGTATTGGTAGTTTGGCTCACCTCATATTGCCCGTATATGTAGTTGGCTCATCTCATATTGCCCGTATAAGTAGCGTATCAGTTATTTAGACTTTGTTTTACTGATGTGCAGTTAATGTATAGGTAACACCAGTCCGCGGGCGTACATGAGTACTGTTTCTACTGTGTGTAGCTGTAAACCACAACTGATACCATATGATAACCTCAAAAGGTCACTCATTATTTCCTTGTTATCTGCTTATGGAGGACATTGACTGTTCAGTTACAGTATTTCGCGTCGCCAGCTAGGTGGCGCTACCTTCTATCGGTGTACCGGGTGCGATGGCGCCACCTCCGATCGCCGTACCAGGTGGGGCGGCGCTGACAGTCCGTTCTCCCTCCGCCGACACCCCGCTGACCTGACCCCCCCCCCCCCCCTCCCCCTCCCCCGCCTCTCCCCTCAGGACGACCTGGGCGGCCGGATGGCGCAGCCGCTGTACGAACAGGGCAACGTGCTCAACCGGGTCGGCAACCGGCAGGACCGCTGGAAGCGTCAGGTGCAGGAGCAGCGTAACAACATCTACGTGCGGCGCACCATGCTCAACTAGCCGCCACCCGCTGCTGCTGCCGCGCCGGCCACGGCGTGAGTGTTGCTTCGCGACGCGGCGATGAAGAGAGCGCAGGCCGGGCTGGAGGTTACGGCGGTTGTGGAGACGTGCTGTGTCGTGATTGGCCGCAGAGGAGTCGGTAGTGTCGGCCCGAGTCAGCCGGGGAGAGGAGCGGTGTTGTCTCGTGAGTCGTGACGTCTGCCTGTTATGGTGGAGGTGCTGGTGGCTCAGCGAGACACTGGCAGGGTCATGGAGAGGCAGGTGGGGTTGGCGGGACTCCAGTGTGTTCATGTGAGGCCCGATAGGCCCCAGTGTGGTTTGAAGTGGATGTTCTTGTCTGGGACGCTTCTCTCTCTATTATGTATTTCCTGCCCACATGCGTAACTTGGGGCTTTTCTGCCCTGTCTCATTCTTCTGTACTGGAGGTCTCTCTCTCCCCTGCCTTTCTTGTATATCATGGAACTTGGTTTTCCCCTTCGTCACTTTTATGGCATGAGACTTGTCTCCACTTCCTCACTCCCTTATCGTGCGCCTTTGCTCTTTCTTCCTCGCCGTCATAGCATGAGCTGCTCTCTCCCCACCCCACTCCCCGATCATGGGATTCTCTCTCCCCTATCCTGGGCTCTGCTATCCCTCGCCCCCGGATGACTGGGTATTGGCGCTGTCACGCTCCAGCGTCCCTCCTGGCCGCGTGCTCTGCTGTCGTACCGCGATCGCTGGTCTCGCGCCTATAAGACAGTCTAGCCGCAGGTGGGCAGCACGGGTCGGTTATCGTTGTCGCTGGACCCGGGCGACCGTGACATTCCCTGGCCTGTGTCTGGAAGGCAGGGGAGGGTGTGGACAGACGTCCGGTCCCCCCGCACTGACGCGTGCCGCTCGGAGTGAGTAGTGCGCGCCGGGTCAGGGGCCAGCGCCGGCCGGGTCCCAGGGGACGGATGTGGCCGGCGGTAAACATCCGAGACGGTGGCTAGCGTGGCGCAGCGGTGACATTGACACGGCACATGCCAGCCGCCGCGTTCCTATCCTCCTCTCCCCTCCCCCGCCCTGGTTCCGTGCTGCCCTGTCCGGCGCTGTTCGGCGCTGTCCGGCGCTGTCCGGCCATATCCGGCCCTACCCAGCCCTACCAGCTCTACCCAACCCTACCCAGCCTTCTCCGGCTCTCTCCAGCCCTATCCGGCCCTACCCGACCCTACCAGACCCTACCAGACCCTACCCGATCCTCTCCGGCCTCATCTAACATTCTCTGGCCCCAGGTGACCCAGCTGCTCAGCCCTGACCGCTCCTTCCGTACCCGCCCGGCGCCGGCCGGTCCCAGGTGGCCCGGCCGCCGCTCGCTCGGCCTGTTTACACCGCCGTCGATACGCTCCACGTGAGGGCTCGGCAGCAACGCCGGCCATTGGCTGGAGCCGTGGGCGGCGCCCGGGGTCAGCCGCGCCCCAGACGTCGACTGTTGGGCTGCTGAGACACGGAACGTTAGTCCGTACTCTGCGGAGGCCTATGTGGGGTGGGAGGGGCTTGCCGCATACGCGCACTTACTTGGTTTATGGAATTCGACCGCTGCTGTGTGGTCGCTGTCTTTATTCCGCGAGTGCCTGCTTGGTGTATTCTTGTTGAGTGTGCATGCCATAAGTTACGAAGACATATAAGAGGTTCTCTATATATATTTTGACGTGCTCAGATGTTTTACATAGCACTTGTCTGCTTTTGGCGTTGTGTAATGTGTATACATACTTGAAGAACTTTCGGTATTAATGCTGGTAGCTCTGAACAAATATTTAAACTAATTTCCTTACGTTATAGACTGGGGAATATATGTGTTCGCATAATCATATGTACAATATATCATTTGGGATGTAGTCGCTGCTTTTATGCGTATAACATGGCATGCCAAAGTCATAGTTTTTCATTTTATTTACGCAGATGGACCCATTACATAAACATGCTTACATCGTAGAACGCTGCCGCTTTAACACGCCACACGCGTTCATATTGGATTCTTCTGCTGCGCGCAGAAACATCTCCGTCAAACTGTTAGTCCAGTTCAGCGTAAGTACGTGGCTCATGGGGCAATTGGGTATTGGTATATCCGGTAAAGAATAAGGTAAACTACGTGAAACAATGGTGAGAGTGCGACACATAAATGATTCTCTTATCAACCGTCTACTCTCCCGGATGCATAACTGAAGAATATGACTTATTTTTGTTGATGTCAAGTTGTTCGCAGCAATTGGCAAGTCGGGCGGCTTTGAGGGCAAACCAGGTACCGTGCCCGTATTGGTGGCTGTGGCGACGCGTCGTAACAGTAGCAACCAACTCTGTAGCAGCCAGCTCTGAAGTAGCCAACGCTGTAGCAGCCGGCGCTGTAGCAGCCAGCTCTGTAGCAGTCAGCTTTGTAGCAGCCAGCTCTGTAGCAGCCACCTCTGTAGCAGCCACCTCTGTAGCAGCCAGCTCTGTAGCAGCCAACTCTGCGGTTAACACGTCAGTTACAAACCACGAGTGGGTAGTCGCCATGGAGTCAAAACGGTAAGACACTGAGGAAAGAGCGCGATTTCTCCGCGCCGGTGCGTGTCGGTGTGTCACTCTTTCTGCACCAGGTCGGTGACCCTGCCGGCCGGTATGACCTTCTCCGAGGTCAAGGTCAGCGCCTGCTGCACCTGCTGTCGGCCGGCGTCGGTCAGCGTCCCGCAGTGGTGGATCTGAAACAGACGGCACCGCCGTCACACCTAACTCATATTCCTCCCAGGGAGAGAAATGCCTATTTGATCAAGAGAATGTTACTGCTGTTGCATATCGATCTTTCCTTAGGCTGGGACTTAGTGCATCTTGGATCCCATTGGCCAACATTAAATATTTTGAATTGCAATGTATTCTCGTCCTGACGTTCGGCTGGCATGACATTCAGAATCTTTCGCTCAATTATATCGCAACTGCATTATTGCATTATTGGGTTGTTGCTATTGACCCGCGAGTTACTGGGGTTGGGGGGTTGGGGTGGGAGGTGCTGTTTTATAGTTCCCCTCCCGTTATTTGCTAACATCTCCTAAACAAACAGGAATATCGTCACTAAACATTCTGTGGTCTTCTCTCGCACCAATTTGTATGTATGTTGACAGAAGGATAAATATGATGCTAAGCTTGGTCAGCTGGTAATGTCGTCAGAGTGATGTAATGTTATTAATCTTGTTGTTGAAAAATACGGATTTGTGGAAAACGCTGTCAAAGGTCCAGTTTTAAGGTAAAACGCATTGCTTATTATCAACTGAATAAATGTGCTAATAAATGTGACGTTGCACGGGCTGCTACTTAGAATATTCAGAAAATAGTGAACAATAATCAAGAGTTGCATTTTTAGTAAATATCTGCGCTGTACAGTGTACATTATCGGGCCGCTTATTTCAATGGCGATGTTTTCAGATCGTTATGCCTTGTACTTTTTAGATAGCGTTGCATCATTCTGCAACAGTTTTTAACCTAAGTAATCTGATTGAAACGACTACGCCTGTTTCAGTGGTATTACACCACTGAAGACACGATTAAGACAATATGTTGTACGGGCCTGACAAGCGGTCCGCCCCGTTCGCTGACGTCACCTGACATTGAGTGCGAACGCTCTGTCACCGGCCGTAGGTCATCCCAGTAAGAGCAAATAGTGAGCCCGAAAGCGACTCGAACTCGGGCTGCCATTATCAGCATATGTCAGAAGTGAAGCGTCCTCCCACCGAACTACATGGGGACTCTAAATTACAGTAACGATGGTAATCTTGTTTGTCTATCAAGCGTATTATATTATGTTTCTGATGTGGTCTGAGAGCCGCGAATCGCAATAACGTTAGTACCAACAACCCAGTCTATACAAATCCCGTTCATTTAAATTGATGAGTTTTTCTTGTGGGCACGTTTTTTTACTCTGTTGCCGAAGCTCTGTAATCCTTGTGAGCTCAGTACCAGTTCTTAGATTACCCACCCCCCCCCCCCACACACTTGCAGGATGTGACCCCACATCAGCGACTGACGCGGTGACATCCATTATCCCTCCGTCCTCCTCCGGGTCAGACATTCCAGGGCTCCATTAACGAGTTCATTGCTCCAGTAACGAGCCACACCGGTATCACAACCGGACTGACTGCAGGCCTACTGCGCATCTCCGAACCCAGCAGACGCTCAAATTGCTGTGGATTCATATTCACATCGTTTGCAAATACGCCACGAATTGTAGGCGTCCTACGTTGTTGGCTAAGTATCAGTGGGACTCCGAAAAGGGTTGGACTTTCGACCTGTCCCGGTAGTGGCAGCCCGGGTTCGACTCGCTTCGGCCCTCGCTATTTTCACCTGGTTGGGATGGCCTGCGGCCGGCGCAGAAGCAGCGGTCGCACTCAAGGTCAGGTGTTGACTTTGTATTTTTTACTTTATAAGAACGAATGAGTCCCTCGGTCCTTGAATGTCGAATGATTATCCTTGGTCGTCTGATGGCCGGTTTTTCTCCACGGGCTTGGTCTAGCGGTCGACCATGGACCGCTGCCACGTGACAGTAGCGTACCGTGCCGACGCGGAAAACGCGAGAAAATCAACTCGCATATACGAAACATCGAACAAACCATCCCGATAAGGCGAAAAAATAAAAGCCTTTGCCGTGTAGCCCGACCTTAACACATTTAAAGCTAAAATCGCGAGAACTCCGGATCATAATTACGCCTTTTCCCCTGATCGGGCGTTCTCCGCGCGTGTTTCGGAGTGTTCCTGTTGACCATACCTGCGCCCAGGGCTGTCCCAGCTCGACCCAGTCTCCGAGCCGCGCTGAGAAGGTGATGCCGACCCGGTGGTCCACGAGGTGGTCGGCCTGCTTTCTGCCGGCGCCCAGTGCCCCGCAGACTCGCGCCACGGCCATGGCGTCCACGCCGCTCACGTAGCCTGAGGGCACGGGAAGGGGGCGGTCAAACGGGGCAGCGGCGGAGGGGAGTCCCCTCACGGAGATGGTGGGCAGAGTCTGCAATCCACTTGGCTCTACACTTTTCTACTTTTTCTGGAAGGACGTGCCCTATTCGCTGATTATCAACTTGTTTCCCTTTTTGACACGTTTAGTGACCCTTCAGTGACACGATGGCCAAGCGAAGGAGGCGCCTTTTGGAGAGGGTGCATCCTGTTCCGTGGCACATGTGGCGCATGACCGTCTGCTTACCGGCCTCCGTGGCGCAGACGTCCTCGACAGTGGTGGCCCTCGGCAGCACCTTCCACGGGTCGCCGTGGCAGAGCTCCTGCGCGTGCTCCTCACTGACGCCCTGGCAAACCAGCATCTCCCGGAACTTGTTGAGCGCCGAGCCGTCAGCCAGCGCGTCCGCCACCAGCTGGGTACCGTCCTCAGCCGATGCGCGGCCGCTGAGCTCGACCAGACGGCCGCCGAGGGCCGTCACCAGCTCCACCAGGTCCGCAGCGCCCTCCCCCCGCAGACACTGAATGGACTCGGCCACCTCCAGCGCGTTGCCCACCGAGTGGCCGATGGGCGAGTCCATGTTGGTGATGAGGGCGGCGGTGCTGATGCCCATGCCGTTGGCGGTGTTCACCTGTGGAGGGTAGAGCAGGGTGGTGATTCGTTGGTTGCCAGGTTTGGCTCTACTGGGGATCAGTTGCGCCTCGTTAGTCGTTATCAGCATTATCCACGTTTGAACCAGAGGCAGGCGCCCATTTCGCCCACCTTGCAGTCGTTAGGGCGAGATTCTCCCGGTAGCGGTAAATGCTTCCAGCTCCAATGGATGATGGGCGTAACGGTTATTTGGATAATAATTCATTTCTCAGACCACATTGGCGCCTCAATTGATGCTTCAAATTATGCTAGATAAGAAGGTCCTTTTGTTTTTGCTAAGCGCTTGGCCTACACACATTTTCAACACTTGCAAACTAGGCCAAAACGGCGTGTTGCCAGTCTGGCTCTGAATATCGGCTATCTGCCACTGGAGCTGCACTGGCCAACGGTCATCTGACTCTCCTGACTACGGTGCACTGCTGCAGTACGACTGGGTACCTACTTACCAGCATCCTGGCCACCTCCTTGGCGTGCTCGGCGTCCTTCTGGAACCCTCCGGAGCCGTACTTGACGTCCAGGATGAGCGCCTGCAGGCCCTCGGCCGCCTTCTTGCTGATGATGGACGCTGTGGGCAGACGGCACACCGACCACGGCCTGTCAGACCCGCCCGTGGGGCGATGGGACCCAGCCGGCCGCGTCCCGTGTGTCCAGGGTGGTCAGGAAAGGGACAGGCAGGCGGACACAGGTGACTTTGGCAGGGACTGTATGTGATTTGCAGGCCAATGTACACTAGCGTATCATTTGGGGAGGACAAAGATGTCAATATTTTGATCTCGGTGCAGTAGAGTGGCCCGGTCTTCAGAATTCTGATCTGAGCCGTGTCCTAGCAGCTCACTCGGTTAACTCACAGAAGACGAGCTACGCTGAGTTCCAACTCACAGCAGATAAGCGGCACTGAGTTCTGACTCACAGCAGATGAGCGGCGCTGAATTGCGACTCACAGCAGATGAGCGGCGCTGAGTTGCGACTCACAGCAGATGAGCGGCGCTGAATTGCGACTCACAGCAGATGAGTGGCGCTGAGTTCTGACTCACAGCAGATGAGCGGCGCTGGGTTCTGACTCACAGCAGATGAGCGGCGCTGAGTTGCGACTCACAACAGATGAGTGGCGCTGAGTTGCGACTCACAGCAGATGAGCGGCGCGGAGTTGACGGTGTGCGTGACGTCACGGCTGGCGTAGAGGACGCGATCGGCGGGCACCAGGTCGCGCGTCTGGCCGACGATACAGCAGCCGACCCGCTCCAGACAGCGGTGCATCTCCTCCGCCGACTGACTGACGCTGAAGCCTGCCGGGTCACAGGTCAGCAGAGGTCAGCAGAGGTCAGCACAGGTCAGCAGAGGTCACACAGGACAGCAGAGGTCAGCACAGGTCAGCTCAGGTCAGCACAGGTCAGCACAGGTCAGCAGAGGTCACACAGGACAGCACAGGTCAGCACAGGTCAGCAGAGGTCAGCAGAGGTCAGCAGAGGTCAACAGAGGTCAGCACAGGTCAGCAGAGGTCTCACAGGTCAGCACAGGTCAGCAGAGGTCATCACAGGTCAGCACAGGTAATCACAGGTCAGCACAAGTCAGCACCGGTCAGCACAGGTCAGCAAAGGTCAGCAAAGGTCAGCACAGGTCAGCACAGGTCAGCACAAGTCAGCACAAGTCAGCACAGGTCAGCAAAGGTCAGCAAAGGTCAGCAAAGGTCAGCACAGGTTAGTACAGGTCATCACAGGTCAGCACAAGTCAGCACCGGTCAGCACACGTCAGCACCGGTCAGCACACGTCAGCACAGGTCAGCACAGGTCAGTACAGGTCAGCAAAGGTCAGCACAGGTCGTCACAGGTCAGCACAGGTCATCACAGGTCATCACAGGTCATCACAGGTCAGCCGTCGTAACTAGTAAAGGACACTGTCTTTGACGGGTCCAACGGGTCATTTCCCCAAGTTTGCCGAAATGGAGCGAGCGTAAGTTGTGATTAAAATACAATATTAACCATCTTTTTATGAAAAGAAACATTCATTGCAGCAAAGTTTAGATTGTGTTCCAAACGTATACCTATCATACGGCAGGAAAATGTGATGACCTTACTGTCGCACTCACATGCACTGTGTGAACATAGTGTAAACAGTTTACCCCGACAAAACGTCACATGGGACTAAGTACGGACTCGTTCGAGTGAAACAGTTCTTATCAGTTTAAATTCCATTCAGTAGCCCGGTCGCCATGGAGTTAGCAAGTTAGTGGATAAACATATAATGGTTCTTATAAACATAAGCATATAAGGTCTTCCAATTCAAATGCATATTTTAATTTGCTCATTTGAGGCATTTAAAATAAGTAACAATAGATAAATGGTATGTCATCTGGTCGTGTACAACTGGACAATTTGTTATTTAGCCATTTTAAGGTGGTTTATTGCATGCGAGCAAGTTTTGATTTGGAGGACTCTTCTCAGGATGTCAAATTTGGTTTTTCTTCATTTTAAAGCAAACAAAATTGTCGGGAAGGATGAAACAAGGGCAAATATGTTTCCACGTGAATTTTGAACTAGTGTCAGGTGCATAATATGTTTGTATTCTTGTACTAGATATTTGCCACACAATCAGCAGTTCCAAAGTAACTTTCAGCGGGCACATAGTTATGAGATGCTACTATTCTCTCCTCGCTCAGCTCAGCGTCAAAATACTCATTTCACAAAGGAGCAGGAATCGTGGGTAATTCTTGAATATGGTTCATTGAGAAACTGCCTGGCAGTACGGAGGGAATGCTTCTAGGGATTATTTGAGATTGTCGCGGAGCTTCCTCTGTACCACTAGACGTTTCACAATTCACCGTGTTAGAGGATTGCTAAGAACCGGGGGATTAACTTTGTCTAGTTACCATGTTATTACCGGGGTTACCCACGTTTCCTGCTCCTTTGTGTAAGGCGCATTTTGTCGCTGAGCTCGGTGAGGGGAGCACGGTGGCATTTAAGGTGCACTGGCTAAATGCTAATTTGCGACAGCTAATTATATTGTAAATATCTCGTACAGCAATAGAAACATATTTTGCACGTGGTTCACGTGCAATTCAGGTTCACGTGCAATTATATTCGTCTCCGGTTCAACCTTTCCGCATAATTTGTTTCCGTAAAATCAAGCAAAATTTAATTTCACATTAGTTGTTCGGATCCAATACAAACCTTAAAAATTTATTAAAAACAAACTGTCCAGCTGTATACTCGACCAGAAAATAATAAAAATGTATGCTTTAATGCAGTTCAAATGCCTCAAATACGCAAAGAAAAATACATTTATATTTATGTTCATTCAACATAGGATAAACTTTTCGGTGATCCTCCCACCCAGATCAGCATCTTGGCGAGCTTCTCTATCCCCTCCCCCTCCTTCTCCTCTCCTCCTTCCCTCCTCCTCTGACGTACCGGGAATAGCCTCCAGCTTGTCGAGCGTGCCGCCGGTGTGGCCCAGCCCCCTCCCGGACACCATGGGCACCTTGAAGCCGCAGGCGGCCAGCGCCGGCGCCAGCGGCAGCGACACCTTGTCGCCGACGCC
>JARBER010164255.1:0-10026 GCA_030265075.1 Balanus glandula
CATCGAGGTCATCGAGGAGGCTAGCAAGTGAGAGGAGAGGGCGGCGGCTTCTGTGGGGATTTTTTCAGTGGTAGCGTAGTGTTGTTTGTACTTGCCTTGCGTATTTCATTCAAATTATCATTATCCAGCGACCATCGTTTCAAGAGGGAAATTCTGTGGAAGTGTGGCCAGACTGTTGCCGTCATTGGCGTCTTTACATGTGAAAACGCAAATGACGGCTACAGTCTGGCCACACTTTCACATATTTTTCCTCTTGAAACAAGGTTTTAGACTGGAAGGGCAAATATGCCTGGCAGACGCTTATTATCTAATACAAAATAGCATTTATTATGACTCGTTCCACTTGGTTCCGTTCAAAGTTCACGACCGAACTGACTTTGCTTGACATTATAATTCTAACTCCTAGCTAAAAACCCGCCTGGGATTACTCACGGGTTGTTACTGCTAATGCTTTTCGGCTAGATACCCGAAGGGGAACGATATATAGGAGAACGTAAGAGGCTTTGTGTGAACGTAGGTGCGTGAAACATACATATTTAGTGTCATAGTGATCCAGTAAACTTCGTCAATATGCATACATTTTTCCGATTCTTAAGTTACTTTAGTTATGTAAATATATCGGAATCACCAGTCAGAGGCTGGGAAGGCAAGTTACCCCGCTTGCTCCTCCCCAAGTGGCGACACCTATACAATCATGGTTAACATGCTGATTTCTTCGCAATTGCCTGGCAACAGACATCGCAAGTGTCTGAAAATTGCACAAACAAATTATCATTTCTAAATTTTGTATTCGATTCCTACTAAGTCCATAAACCGTTGCCCGGTCAGCGTTCCATTTGGACCATTCAACCCCTTATTCACTATACCATGGCTTTGCCACTGTTCAAGGCCACCCAAACTCAGCCTTATGCACCAAACCAAGTCAAAGTACTGAGACGCTCTTCTACCCAATGGTGCCCTGGCTGATACAGTCCCTCTGTTGACAGGGCTGTGACATCCATCCTGACTACTCTCTTCTACCCGGTGGTGCCCTGGCTGATGCAGCTCGCAGTGGTCGTTTTCTACGCCACGCTGACCCTTTACGTCGCCTCCATGGGAACATCCGAATATCGCGTCAACGTCATGCCAGATAACTGTCCCGAGAGCTGCGACCGCTTCAAGGTAAGCGGTGTTCACGACAAGAACGAAAGTTTACTGATTAGGTAGGAGTCTTATAGGATAATGATCTGACTGGAAGAGTTCCAAAGTAACAGTCAGATTGACTGATGCTTGACTAATTTACACTTTATGACAATCATAGTACCTATGTTTTAAAATGTTTTGTGAAATGATACAGCTTTTTACGTTTTTTACAGATGAACTCCACTTGCGATCCAGATATGTTTCAACAAGTTTGTCAGAGGCAGTGTCCTGATGCAGAGTGCAGCTTCTTCGGATACAACAAGTTTCAATGCATCCCTTATTTTCACGTAAGCACCAGCTTAAGGAGAAAAACAGCGCAAAAACAAGAATCATATAGGGAAAATAAGGATACTTATCATCTACGCCCTGCCTATTTGCTCTGCTCTCGCTGCTCGTCTCTATACCTTATTGTGTGCTGATGCTTGGCACGTCATATATCCTTAAAGTTCCATAAGTCACGCCTTGATACACACGTCAATTTTTTTTATTAATGTTCATTATTTATATCCTGCGGTGTGTTTCATCATAATTAATATTAGTTATCCATCTGCTTCGTTTTGCAAGAAAAGGGAAGCGTTAGGGTGAACTATTCAAATTTTCTCAAATACCATGTACTTATATTGAAAATGAAAAACTTAGAGTAATGTTTCAAAGTTGTTCAGCATGACAGGTTGAACGCTAGATTAAAATAGTTAATTCAATAATACAATAATGTACAATATAAACACTGCATTATTTCATTTCAGCTATTCAATCTCTTCTCTCTGCTGTGGGTGATGTTTTTCGTCTCGGCGATGGGAGAGATGATTTTGGCTGGTGCATTCGCGACTTGGTACTGGACTTTCGACAAATCAAAGAACTTGCCTGCCATGCCACTTCTGGACAGTGCCGGCAGAACTCTGAGGTAAAAATAACACAACGTGCTTGTCAGATGCATTGCCATATTTCCGTGTCCATTAAATCGTTTTATCTCATATTGTACCAGTTACGCCAGAACCACATGTTCTGAACTAATCCAATTTCTTTTAGACCATTTTGTCTTCGCAGGTTACGCCAGGCGGCCTGATGCATGCTGTGCCGCACTACTCAGTAGTTCTTATTTCAGCCCATAGACGCCTCTCACAGCTGACGCCTGGTGCATGCTGTGCCGCACTACTCAGTAGTTCTTATTTCAGCCCATAGATGCCTCTCACAGCTGTCGCCTGGTGCATGCTGTGCCGCACTACTCAGTAGTTCTTATTTCAGCCCATAGATGCCTCTCACAGCTGACGCCTGGTGCATGCTGTGCCGCACTATTCGGTAGTTCTGATTTCAGCCCATAGATGTCTCTTGCAGTTAACGCCTGATGCATGCTGTGCCGCACTACTCGGTAGTTTCTATTTCAGTTCATAGATGTCTCTCACAATTGACGCCTGATGCATGCTGTGCCGCACTACTCATCAGTAGTTTCTGTTTGGCAAGCTCACGGGGAGGCTATGGCGGTGAGATCCTGTTGGCTGAGATGTCGGAAGGCGGCGGTCATTTTTGGGAAGGCAAGAAAAGTCGGCGGCTAGTGTTAAAGGATAGGCGTTTGAGCGCACCGGCAGACATTTCACAGTTTCCAAAATATTAAACGAAGTGCTGGTCGTAGCACAGTGGGAGTACCACTACTACGTTCAAAATTGAATGCCGAATGATTCTAGATGTTAATATTTCTTAAGCGCTAAATGTTTGTAACCCTAATAATCATTTTACATTCAATTATGCACGTGACAGTGCTACTCTCATTGCTTTACGGCCAGTAGTTCGTTCAATATATTGAAAAATGTCCACCGGTGCGCCCAAACGCCTATCTTTTAAATCTAGCCGTCGACTTTTCTTGCCCCTCCAAAAATGGCCGCGGCCGTCAGACAAGATTTTCTGGCCGATAAGAGTTCAACCTCTACAGAGTCCAGTGGGCCAGCCCTTTATGTGTGTCACAGATGACATCTGGTGCATGCTGTGCTGCATTACTTAATAGCTCCTATTTCTGTCCATAGATGTCTCTTACAGGTGACGCTGATGCATGCTGTTCCTGGATAATTAGTAGTTCCTTTTTGCTGTCCAGATATGTCTCATACAGGTGACGCCTCACACCTCGTCCTACATACTGTGCTGCACTGCCAAAATGATTTTATGCAATATGTCTACACGCAATATTTAGGATTTTGATTTTTGGCCCTCAAATAAAATTCAAATAATCTAGTTTTTTTTTACAAAATAATTTGTATCAAGATATTTAACGCATCGGAATATCATCATCATCATTATCACCACTTCACCAATTTATTGCTTTAAAACATTTATAATAAAAAAAGCAGGCAGAAACAGCGCAAAAGCACTATCGTGCTTAAATGAAGACACGGTTTTGTTTGATAAGCGAATCATACAAAGTCAGTAGTCACCTTGTATGTACCACCGCCACGAAGTCGACCAGCGCAGGAAAAATAGTGCACCGACTTTCCGCCCGCGCGCCCCACGGGACCGCCACGCTCCCCGGTCATGCATGTAGGCGGATATGTTAGCCGAGGTCAAATCGATGTGAGTTAAAGAGGTGTATGTTTGACAATCTCGGGAGACCACCCGAACGCAGTCGGCGCCCAGGTGCCAAAAAACGAAACAAAACAAAGACTAGCATATCCGAGAGACCTAAGTATAGACAATTGGACAATACCCAAACACAATTTTGATACAACACGTGTCTGACGTCCGAGATTGGTAGTTGTCGTCCATAGGCACGCTTGTAGAAGTTAACCGGGCACCGAATTTGGCATTCCGCCACGTAAGACCCGCTGGAGATGTGTTTTTTAAGTGGCACCCCCTGCTTTCTTCCAAATCACAGACCCTAAAACCTCAGGGAGGGGACTAAAATCTCAGTAAGGTACTGCTCAGTAGCCGCAACGACAAGAAACCTTAAGAAACGCCGAAACTAAATGCAAACTAGAAATTACGAGTTCGAGATTACGAAATTACGAGAAATTCGTATACCTACGCACATGCCGGCTTAAGCGTAAAATGGAAGCGGAACAGATAAGCAAAACAAATTAAATTTGCACCACTTACACATATATGACTTTCACATGGGACAGTGATGCATGCTGCGCCGCGATACTAGTGCATCGCACTATTTTATCTCATATATGTATTTAAATGTATCCTTCAGGTGACATATCATGCATACTGTTCTGCGATACTCTGTAGTAATCTTTAGATCGTCTTCCAGTTCTATTATATGTTATTTGAAATATTTAAATATTTGAAGATATATTTTGAACTCATATCGTAGTCATGAAATAAACTTGGTGAAAGCTGCTACTCATATTTGTATTCCTGATCTGTGAACATGTATGTTTGTACCGGGCACCGCTTGTTTCCTTCAAGTCTTTTTACGCAAACGCCCTTTTCGTTTTCTCACATGTTTGACCTCAAGCATAAATGAGTTGAAGTCCTACAACATTGAATACAACATATGTTGTTTCTTTAAAAATATAAATTGGAGTCGACCTGAACCGGGTAAGAAATACATATTTATTTTACAGATACCATATCGGCACACTGGCATTTGGGGCTCTCATCATTGCGATCATCCGACTGATCCGTCTTATTCTAGACTACATCCAGAAAAAGTGCCAGGAATATCCGGGAAGCGAGGTGAGTGCTGCCAAATACATCTAGTTTGTCATTGCTTACTAACGCATTTACTGTATCTTTAACTGAATAATTACTCCTAAAATGTAAATACTTGTAAATTGAAATGATCCGTGTTTGATGTGTGCTCATTTGTTTGCACATTATTCACTTTGCTAGTTCGTTTTTACTGCTAGCTCGCTAAAAGCTGAAACACAGCAACTCTGGCGTTCAAATAGCGCCTTGCAGCTGCCAACGAAATACACGTAGCTTTCTCCGCGAGCAAATCGCTCCGAACTCGCTCAGAAATTGCGACCAAACCCGGCCCAGAGTCGCGTTGGAATTTTGGGTGTTACGTCGAGGTAGCGATTTGCCAGAGGAAGAGTTAGGCTCTGTTTCAACTTTTCTGCACCATTCTTGCGATTCAGTCGGGAGATGGCATCAGGTATAGTTTGGTTTTGAGTTTGAGTAGCGAGACGCGATTTGGACGCGAGAGTGCTGTATTTCAGTTTTATCGCTATAACTGGTGACAACGCTGTAAAGGAAGATGTTCTCGGTGATAAACAAACTTCGTTTTTTTTCCCCAGGTTGTGAAAGTGGTTCTCTGCTGCTGTAAATGCTGCATGTGGTGCCTGGAAAAGTTCATGAAGTTTATCAACAGGTAAATGCTTTAAAAATCTTTTGCTTTTGCTTGTGCTTCGAAAATCTCAAAATAAATAATTTTTGAGTACATTCACTTAGGTATTATTTATGAGGCATTGTAAAAAAATTTGAATTTCTACAATATATTTGTGTGGATTTTATTTTTACTGAGATCACTTTGCCGATTTAGGTACATAACCGATAGAAGAATTGTGAAGATAAACTGTTACTATTCAATAATGTTTGCAACTATTTACCGATAAATTAATTATTTAGGTACTTTGCGTTATTGAACTAACAAAGATGGCTGATACAAAACTAAGGTTAAATAGGCGACAATGTCGTGCACGATAAAGTTTACCAAGCCTGCAAAATAACATTGATTGTGATTTTCACTCCAATCTACTAAACCAGAAGCAAATGGTTGTTAGCGATGAACGAGCGAGTGCGAACAAAAAGTATGATGAATTAGAACACAATGGGGTAAGTAGTTCTCGAGATACAACAAAGTGTGCACGTGCATCAGCACACCACCACTGACCATTGGAAAGGCGTCGGCTGACTTGTCTCTAACCAAACACCAACTTTGAACACAATCAGCTTAGTCTTCCTGAGCTATAAAGTAGGGGTGCGCACGTGCGCACATGCCAAAGCACACCACCTCCAAATTTGGGAAAAACATCAGCTGAGAGGTCTCTATCTACACACCAAATTTGAACACAAACAGTTGAGCCATTTCTGAGATATAAAATAGGAATGTGCACGTGCGCATGTGCAAATGCACCTAAACCGTGACTTTTGGAAAACATCTGCTGAGAAGTTCCTATTCACATATCAAATTTGAACATAATCAACTCAGCCGTTCCTGAGATACCGAATAGCGGTGTGCACATGCGCACGTGCAGAGATAATCCATCTGTGGTTTTTGGAAAAGCATTGGCTGACAGGCCCCTATTCATACACCAACTTTGAACACCATCGGCTCAGCCGCTCCTGAGATATATAATATGGATGTCCAATGTCCATGTGAGCACGTGCAGAGCCACTTCTCCCCTGACATTTGGGAAAACGGCAGGGAGACTTCCGACGTTTGGGAAAACGTCGGAAAACGTCTGAAGGACGTTTGGGAAAACGTCGGCTGACAATCGCTATCCACACATCGACTTTGAACACAATCTGCTCAGCCGTTCTTGATGCATACAATAGGGGTGTTACACGTGCGCACGTGTAAGGGAATCCCACCGCTAACTTTTGCGAACGCGTTGGCTGAAAAGTTTCTATTCACACACCAAATTATAATGCAATCGTCTTAGCCGTTCTTGAGATATAGAAGAAGGGTCTGCATGTGAACACATGCATAGACACCCCGTGCCACTGACTTGTGAAAAAGTTGCATCTAAGGTGTCCCTAAACAGTAATCAGATACCATATTTGAACACAATCGGCCCAGCCGTTATGGAGTTTTTGCCAGAAACTACTTTTCAACACTCCTCACGCGGAACGCACCACGCGCAGTGGTAGTCACCTGCACATGGGTAGTCATTGGTCTCGAACAGTGTAGGTTGGGTGGGCCGCTCAGCAAAGAAAACTGATCGTCAATATGAAGTGACGTTGCAAAGCTATAAGCGTCTCAAAACCCTTACCACAGGCCGGATGGGTTGGGTGGGGCCGGGTTGGGCCAGGTTTGGCCGTTCATACTCATATTTGCTTCCATATTCCACGGAAGGACGAGCAAGTGCTTCGCGTTCGCTCGTAATGAGTGCTAACGACACACATCCATTGTTTCAGGAACGCCTATATCATGTGCGCAGTCTACGGCAAGAATTTCTGCACTTCTGCTAAGGACGGCTTCAACCTGCTGATGAGAAACATTCTGAGGGTTTTGACTGTCAACTCGGTTAGTATGTTCGCAATAGCCAGACACTTGGGGTTCTTATCACGAGCCGTTTCCCGTCTCCCCGTCTCATTATGCCTCTATATGCCTGGCTTTGGATCCCTTGCGTCCTAACGTAGCTGGGGTAGTTGCGCTTGTATGCCATATTCCGAACCTCAAAGTATTTTGTGACTATTTTGTATTTTGTAGTATTTTGAGATATCCACTTACTGATGCTTACATATTATCTAGAAAATACCAATTCTTGTTGAAGAGGTGCATACTGCATACTACGCTTTGACCACCACTGGCATCTGCAGACGAAACCTGCCTTGCTGTCGTGTACATATTTCTATACCTGACCAGTTCCAGTGACCAGACCTTCCGCTATGTCTGCAGGTGTGCGACTTCCTGCTGTTCCTGGGCAAGGTGCTTATCACGCTGGGAGTCACAGTTGGCTCGTTCTACTTCCTCGACAACCGGATCCCGATCAAAGGTCTGGAGTCGGTGGTGCCTCAGACGAGCAGTCCCTGGGCACCGACCTTCACCATCGCCATCGGCTGCTACTTCATCACGTCAGTCTTCTTCAGCGTGTACGAGATGGCCGTCGACACCCTCTTCCTTTGCTTCCGTGAGTGGGAAAGATCCTAACAGGGCCTCAGACGACTTAAGGATCGGGGCAAAATGCCGGCGATAAGTGTTCCTGGTAATTTTAAGCTATTGTTTTTAGTATGTACGCTATGCACCTAATGAACTGAGCTTCAGAAAATTGTGAACGTTTCTCAACACATTAACTTTTATCTCTTTTTTTTTCTCAGCTTAACGCAACTCATTTTTTTCAGCTCAACACCTTTACAGTGCTTTGTTTATAATCTTTCTCATTCAAACCTGACTGGATATTTTAATTAATTACCCTGGCTTCTCCCAGTGCCAGTGCCCCGCTTTATTCATAAATACAAGTGTATGCACAAAATACAATGTACGATGTACAAGTACATGGTCCAGATGTCAAAATGTACGTGCTAAGCAACCACATCGCTGTTTCACAGTGGAGGACATTGAGAGAAACGATGGATCCGCTGACAAACCGTACTTCATGTCAAAAGACCTCATGAAGCTGATCGGAAAGAAGAACAAAGTGCCGTCAAAGACTTCCTAGCTGCGAGGACATGACGATTCGTAGCTTACAGCTGAATTGTGCGGAGATGTGGCCTAGCAGAGCCGTGAGTCTGGTGGGTAGCAGTTTCCCGCCTGAAATCTGGGAACAGGTAGAGGTGCGATGCGTCTATTCACACTGCCAGGCTGCCGTGTGAGAAATTCAGGCTCACAGTGGTAGCTGGGCTGCTATGTGATGTAGACTCGCGATATTATCTGGGGTGCTGCCGTGAGAACAGCGCGTCACGATGGCGCTGAGTGGTCACGGTCGTCGGTCAGTCTCGATTGTAGTCGGACGCTGTGCGGGTAAACGCTTGGAGCTCGTGCTGGCGCCTTCCCGTTGTTTAAATTCGCCTCAATGGAGTCTGCTGTGTCGTGCTGTGGTGTCCACCTTACGCCGCAGATACGATGTCGTGTCACATTGTGCGGATAATCTGACAGGGTTTTATGCTAAATCCTGTGTAATCTGCACTTGATAAGCGTAGCCATAAGAGAGCAGCTGCAAGGTAAGACAAACACTAGCACAGGCTTTATGCTTCTGAGATTGCGAAAAGAGAGGCTTTGGCAAATGCTTAGTGTGAATTGAGTATATTTGCCTATATATTTGTCCCTTTGCCCAACTGTAAGAGTTAAGTTCAGTTTGAAAGATAAGGGTCTGTTTATTTCATTAGTGCTTATCTTTTGATGTTTTTATTAGCTTTTGTGGACTTTTTTTTTTCTTTATTCTGTGATGAGATATATTGTGCTGATTGCTGATGTATGATACCAAAGATGATACAAAACGAACCACTTCATCTGTGGTGGATATTGTGACTTTAATGTCTTTCATAGTGCAACACAACCTTCCTTCATTTATATACGAATTAAAAACTGCAATTATGAATACGATTCATACTTGGCAGAACCTTTTCGGATCAATTAGCAAAACGCATAGTTATTTCCAACCGTAAACGCTGTATTTCTTGTGATTCATCTCCGTCTTTATGTTATTTGTGGTTTGCCATTGCTACTAGTTGTCGTTTGTGCAGCATTTTATGCCGGTACGATGACAATGGCGCAGCTAATTATCGTTATCTTTTCATTGACGGCTATTGCTGCTAGGATTCATGTGGTGATATGTTTTTCGTATGCGTTGATACATATATGTTTATTTATGCACATGATAATATAATGTGAAGTCTTTAGCCCGGTCCTAACCGGACATGTTTCCCTCCGCCGGACGAGCAGTGGACGGGGACGGGATTACGGACGTAGACCCAGGTTTTCTTGTAGCTCCGTCGCGCTTCGATGAGCTCCGTCCAGCCCGAGCCATGTTCGTCGGCTAAGAATGGCTTCGGCTTAGGATGGCGACATCTGCTTGTTGACGTCACTAACGTTCTGAGCATAGATTGCCATGGGCTCAGAAAACCTCCGGCCCTACCCGTACCCATGCCCATGAACTTATTGACACCATGCCCATACCCGGACCAGGCCCATTCAAATATTAAATTGTAAGCCCATGCCCGGTCCTGCCCGTTCAGATTATGCAA
>JARBER010164266.1:0-10025 GCA_030265075.1 Balanus glandula
TATTTTTAGAGCCCAGCACTTAAAATGGCTATCTCAACTCAAACCTAATGTTAAGGTGGGATAGTCCCTTTAAGAAACTGAGTTTACTTCGTGTTTACTTACACATTACACTTTACAGGAATTGCTATGCACCATTAACGAGTAGCGAAGTTAGCGACACGAAACAATGAAATTGTCACACGAGAAACCATGATCGGAAAACATTTACAGCTACGTGAAACAATGGCATTGCCGTGCGAGTTAACAAGCTAGGAAACAAAAAGTATATACAGGCCAGGCCTGAACAAATCAGTCAACCATTGCAAACTCCAGCACCTTTTGCGTCTGCCCGAGACACAACACATTTCAATGGATGAAAACAAACTAAAGTTGTTTACGAGTAATTTATTATCAAGCATGGCAGAGCGAAATAAGTGAGATCATGTTCGATAAGGAAACAGGCATCGTGCACCTCTGGACGGTAACGTGAAGAAACACAGGTGCAGATCGAACAGTTACGAACATTTTAGGGAAGCAAAAAATCCCAGAGTTCATAATCCATATGCTCTGCATTGGTAAATCGAAGTGAAAAATATATAATAAGAACCACTTCTGTTGATCATACAAACAGGGGCAAATATTGAATCACGCTGTAGTGTTGTCGAGCCGACAGGATGGGAAGACCGGCAATCAGTAGTAATCATACAGTGGATTCACATAAGCATTTATTATTAAGGAGCAAGCGAATAACCCTCGCCGTGGCGGGATGGACGGGTGTTACCATTTTGAACTCTTTGCGTTCTTTTATAATTAATTCACGTCACGTTAGCTGGCCTGGTGACTCCAAAAATACCAAACCACACAATATGTTTGTGATCGCGGCCGTGCCCATCCCACAGTCTTTGTCCGAGAGATTTGCAACTTGCAAGATTTCACAAGGTTATAGTATCTACAATTAGTTGTTTCATATTTTGTTGTATAGGTGACGCATGGTCAGGTCAATTTCCTGACTTGCCATTTTAATGAATGGGAAAGGATACAAATCGTTTATAGACAGAGAATACGTATTGTATAAGGCACACTCTTTCAGAAACGTTTGATTTTTTCCAGTCAGTTGTCATGTATTCCACACTCAGTTACCACTACAGAATTACCTCTACCCCGAGGTCCTCAGCATCATTTTGCCAATAACCATTGCTTTAATATTGATAAACGAGTGGAAAATACCACTGTATTTGTTTCCTTGAGCTACGTCGCTCCATAAACAACATGACATAACATACATGGGTCATCAGATGACCTTGACCGTAAGTCAACATTTTATGACTTAACCAGGTCACCATTAATATGTTTTAAAGCGCCTCGACAACACAAACACCAAAATGATATAGCGTTGCTCTTTCTGTATCGGATACAAAGCTATTTGCGAAAAGTCGTTTTACAAATAAGTGTTATATCTTTGGTGATATCTGAAGCCTAAGCTATTGGCTTGAGCTAAAACTTGAGGAAACATTACAATCGCATTTGCAAGAGCTTGAGTTTGTTTTCGTTTGTTATTATAGCTGCTAGCCATAGTAATTTGTATTAAGTTCCCAAACATTTTTTTGGGGGTGGAGGTTCCAAGCGATGTGAGTAAACTGCAAAATTTAACCTTTGGTGACTTCGGGTGACTTCTATAGTTATCATAGCTATAATACACCCCAAATAACTTCAAACAACTTCATGTTTTCAGACTTATATTAGTTTTCCAACGATTTATATCGGCAATAGGGCGATACAAACAATACCAATCCGTTTACGGATAAAACGGGATTCAACAACGACGCCATACATAACTCATTGACAATCAAAGCGCAGACATATTTACAAGTAAATCACAAATATAACATCACATAGTGAACTGGGGAATATATTCGCATGAAAACATACGCATTCATTTAAAAAGCTTTAAGTAATAACTGGCATGATACTGGAGCGTCACCTACACAGAGAAGGCTTTAATGTTTAAAATAAAACGCACATCACAGTTCTGAGTTATTACTCATCTGCTACTGCGCTTTCTAGTTTCAACCCTGAATTTATCCCGTGCATCCATCTTGTGCAGACTTGCGTTCAAACTTCAATCGAATTTGATCCAACAATTCGTCAAAGTCACGGTTACCTTTTAGTCCCAGTCGATTGATTACTTCTTATATCCGCATTACGCCCCCCCCCCCCGATTGCTCACCCTAATTAAATTCCTCTATCTCGGTCGACCCCTCTACTATCCCAGCTCCTTCGCTCTCCCAAGACCGCGTCTTCGCTCAGCTCTCTTCCCCTTTCTCCGGGCCGCTCTTCTGCCCAGCTCCTCTGCTCTCTCCAGGCCGAGTCTCTAATCAGCTCTCTTCCTCTGCCTCCCAGCCGCTCCTCTGACCAGCTCCACCGCTCTCTCCAGACCGAGGCAATGATCAGCTCTCTTCCTCTGCCTCCCAGCCGCTCCTCTTTCCCGCTCTCCCACTCTCTCCAGACCAAGGCAATGATCAGCTCTTTTCCTCTTTATCCCAGCCGCTCCTCTGTCCCGCTCCTCCGCTCTATCCAGGCCGGGTCTCTAATCAGTTCTCTTCCTCCGCTTTCCCTAGGCCACTCCTCTGTCCCAGCTCCTCTGCTCTCCCAAGGCCACGTCTTCGCTCAGCTCTCTTCCACCGCTCTCACTAGGCTGCTCCTCTATCCCAGCTCCTCCGCTCTCTCCAGACCGCGTCTTCGCTCAGCTCTCTTCCTCTTTATCCGGGCCGCTGCCCTGTCCAGCTATCTCCGCCGCCGCCCGCTCCACCAGCGGCGCCAGTGTCTCCAGGTGCTGGTCACCAGCCGCCGCCGCGCCCAGGCCTCGCTGGAACTCCAGCACCCGGCGGAAGTAGTCCAGCGCGGCGCCGGACGGCCCGCGCGGCTCAGCGATCTCCCACGCCAGCCGCTCCAGCGGCGCAGCGCCCAAGAAGTTCGGACCCTGCGCAGAGCCGATGTACAGGTCCACTTCCCACTGCGGCGGCAGCGAGTCTGGAGCGCCGGAGGCAGACTCGGCGCGCCAGAATGGCACCTGGTGCAGCTCGAACCAGCGCTCGTGGCGGTTCAGGCGGTGACGGGCGGCGTTGGCGTCTGGGTGCTGGTCGTCCAGCTCATAGGCCACGCCCCAGACGCGCGACTGGAACAGAGGCGGTGGTGGTGGCGGAGGACGCTGACCTGGGCCGCCGTCAGCAGGCGGAGAGGACTCGTAATGAGGCTTCTGGGGTAGCAGTTCCGGACGGTATCCGGACCAGAGCCCAGACAGAAAAAAAAAACAGGGGATGTGATGCAGTGTCCTAGAATTGCTTTTGAGCCAGGGTGCCGAATGGGAAATTCAAACTGGATATCAGCAAAAAGAGTGGAAAATTCAAACTAAAAAGGCCGTTCAAAAATGTACACGTCTTGCTCGCAAACAAAACCTGATACATTTTCTGGCTTTTCACATCTTAAAAAGAAATAGAGAGGAAAAATAACATCAAAAGTGAAAAAGAGTGGAAAATAAGCATTCAAATTCGGAAAAAGAATGGAATATTATTCCTTTCAGGATGTCGCTTTACACCCCAAAATCCCTATTCTAGGACACTGATGTGATGACGATTGGGTCTTGCCAGGCACGGCACTAACATCATACCAACCACCAACGCCATATATAGCGTCCATATCTGCTGCTTGGAAAGACATGTCATAGAACACTACATGTATGGATTATGAATTAAACTCGCCGTGCACACTGCACACCCAGTCTGTGTCATGTGAATAATGTGGCGAGTACGTCATGTGTAGCTGTCAAATGCTCAAATAAATGAAATATGAAGTCTTACCTCAGGGTCTTCGGACGGCACTAAAGTGGCGACGCGTCCAGGCTGCAAACAAAACAACATAGTATTGTTAGCTCATGTTTAATCCAAATGTTTTATCAATGCACGAATTTCCAGGTTGTGTGTTCATACATTGATCTTAACCAGCAAAATGGTGCAATGCTTCATAGAATATGTTATATATGTTGGACCTCAATTTGCATCACCTACCTTAGTTGCATCAGTAAACTAAAAATGTATATCGAAACGATAAAACACATCTGTACGCCTCAAACACCGGGCTAACTTGTATCAAACAAATCCATTAAATAGTACTCGAGCATGCAGGGACAGTGATTCCTACCTTCTCTGGGGTTCCTCTGTGGTCGATGGAGGCCTGCCAGAACCGCCGCACATAACCCTTGATATAGCCAATCTCCTTCGTCTTGTACGGGAAGTCGACTTTCCAAATTAGTGAGCCGTAACCAAAAATCCACATCACGGTGTTCAATACCTGGAAAAAATAGCAGGATAAACGACGACAAATTTCAAATTCACAGACAGTATATAATGACGAAGACATTATAATTCAGTTTGTACATCAGTAGATTGAATTGAGCTGGGCTCTATAGCCAGCATTCAGCCGTGAGCAATGGGACGAGAGAGCCAGCCCGGTAACATTCTCCCTACGTAGTACATACAGCTCACTCATTGGCAGAGCCTCGGCATGAGCAATGAGCATGTGCCGCATTGGCAAGGTGGGTGCGTTCGAGTCGGCGACGCCCGTATCATCCTACTGAAACAAACAGCTAGACAGCTAGAAGCAATGCAATCAATTTAAAAGCAGCAAGATGCACATATTGCGCAGCGACTTTCTCCCATAAATGGTCCCTGTGGATCTGGAGGAATCTGGGGGAGAGGGCATAGAAAAAAGATTCCGGTCTGGTCTCCACATCAGCTCTTCGGTCCTTAGCAAGTTGGGCACCGATGAATCATCTTGCGGGTGCCGATGTCCGTGTCTTTGCGTTTGCGTCACCTTATTCGGAACTCGTCAGACTATCTAAACAGCCTGCTTGCAAGTTAATATATTGTGAAGGGAGTGACCTTGGAGACAGAAACTACCACCATGGAGAGCCCCTTATCCAAATTGGTATAAGCGATTGGGATACATGTGCCATTGTGTCATGCCGCAAAGCGGTGCATTTTTCGGTTTTTGGCTGATCATAGTTGGATTTGTACTTAGCTGCAACAAAAATGTGTACAATACATTTATAAGTTTCCTCCTCTGCTTAGAAATAGGAGGGATACATAGTTTGGCCTCTCTTTGAATGGTCTTGGGGCATTAACCATTGGTACCCTTGGATCTGCCTCTGTACTATTGTACTACTATTTGGGCAGTCAAGCTGAAAAGGACCAGTAACTGCCCTGGCTGACCAGGGCTGACAGTGCAGGAGCCACAGGGCGGGAACATCATCATTGTTCAACAGGTAATGCATGGTAGTTCCTGTCACTGCCTATCTAACACCGTTTTCCGCTTTTCGCTACATCACTTAGTTCTCGAGATCTCTGGGGGGAGGGGGTATCCGTCCCCCCGTTGGTTATAAGTTGGCTCAGACTCCGTTGGTGTGAGGGTTAATGTATATGAGGAACAGCAGTGGCCTAAGACCGAGCCCTGCGACACTCCAATAGTGACAGGGGACCACTGAGAGTAACAACCTCTGACCAGAACCTGCTGTCTAAGCCCAGAGAGGAAAGCCTGGATCCATCTCAGAAGCTTGCTTGCAATGCTGTAGGCCTGGAGTTTCCTCAGCAGATGTTGGTGTGGGATTGCATCAAAAGCCTTCTTGAAATCAAGGTAAATAGAATCAATAGGTCTGCCCTCTTCAAGGAGTGAGCTCCCGTCCTCTTTGACTTTGAGAAGCTGGGAGCTACATGAATGCCTGGGACGGAACCCATGCCGGTGTCTGGTAATTTGGTCATTGTCCACAAGAAAGTCCATCTGAAGGTCATTAGAAGGTTATTTGAGAAACTGGGCCATGATACCTTGCCACAGATCTACAAGTCGCTGGTATGTCCCCATCTTGAGTTTGGCAACCTGGTGTGAGGCCCATTCAACTGGACCAACCAGAGGCTAATTGAACATGTGCAGAGGCATGCCACACAAACAATCATACCCATTTGACAACTGCCATATCCTGACATACTCCAACATCTGAAGCTCCCCTCACTGTACTTTAGGGAAAGAGGTCAGATAATCATAGTCTTCCAGATCATCCATGGTGGAATAGACCTAGACCCAGAGATCTTATTCACCCCAGCGAGAACAACCCACATGTGAAGATATTGTTGGAAGCTGGACAAGCCTAGGGCAGTATCAAGAGCCAGAAGGAGTATGTTCAGCATCAGAGTCGTAGACAACTGAAACAGCATGCCAGTCAGGTGTAAGTGCAGTCAGTGAATCAGTTTGAAAACAGGCCGGATGCCCACTGGGCAGGCTTCCTGTATGCTGTACCACAACAGGACAATTAAGGTCCGCTGGCTCACAGTGGATATCCATGAGGCAAGTGGCTTGTGTCAGATCTCTCCAACAGATTGAGATAGCGAGACAAGTGCAGTCATGACCAGAGCTCAGCAAGAGCGGGCAGTTTTTCAGACTACAGGCCTTACAAAGTTCCAATCTTCTAAAGTAAAGTAAAATAAGTCATGGTCCTGGACTCCTGCCTACCTTACAGTGAAGATTAACATTTAAATTTCATTTCATTACATACCTCTACCAACAATAACTACCACAAAACTTAATTAATTTAAAATATACAAATACAGCCGTCCCCAACCAAAAATAATTGTACAAACAAAAATTCCGAAAATACTTACATTCACCCCTAGCAGCGTGTCAATAACGAATGTAAACAGCTTTCTCTCATCATGACGAATTGTGCATAATGCTTGTGAGCTAAAAACTCAACGGTTAACCAATGAAAAGCTAAGATTGAATTCTTGCTCGCAATATTCGAACAGAAGAACATTTGGCACTTTTATCGAAACTCAATATTTAAGGAAAACTTTTACTCTTGAATAAAATACTTTAGTTTTATTATAATTTTCAGTGAATAGTTAGCTAAATTACATCAAAAAACTACTCAGAATTTCATTACATGCTTTATTTACAAATTTTCATGATCACGAAGCAAACAGTTTTATCAAAATCTCTAATTTAATTATTTTATTTTGTGAAAAATAAAATAATTTTTTCATTGCTTGCTATTCTGGCGCTGCAAAATAATGGCGCATATGCGTATTTCCCCTGAATCAACGAGAAGTTGTTAAATCGGACGCCCACACTTCGATGGCTGGTGTTAAATTTATTCCGGTTTGCCTGGCGAAAGATTAATTCTTCAAATGTGATACAGTGATCGTAGTGGACGTTCAGTTGTTTCAGAATTAACTTTTTAGGGTACCATGCTATCAATAAGTACAATTGAAACATAGCTGAACGAGGTCGGCTGCAATTTTTGTTACGGGTGCTGTTTATTGTTAGTTTTCAAGAGCTTCATCGACACACTTCCATTTGATGAAGATAAAATCAGCACTTGCATGTCTTACACACTCATATTGCCTATGATCAAGGACAGGAGAATCAATTCCTTCTACCATCGTTCTTGGAAGTACTAGTTTTCAAACTTATTGACATTCCTGGTCTGTTCTGGTGCAGATGCCACACTGAAGATGTGATGACAGCATAACAAAGTGAAAAATATGTTATGAAAATATATTTCCTGTGGAAGATTGAAAACAGATCTCCAAAGGATGGCTAATTCCATGGAGAATGGTGTAAAGGATGAACCCAAGACTCAGTTTACGGCTGGAGAGGGAACCTACAGGTTGATGACACATTCAGACTACTCTAGGCAGAATAGAGTTGGATATAGCAGTACAGGACATGGAAATATTCCTGTAAGAATATCATTTGTAACAGTAGAGGACACATGTGGCCCAAGTGAGAGAATATGCTTTAATTATGGAAGAGAACTATATGTTTATGTGTACAAGGGTGTACAAAAGGTGAGCTATCTTGCATTACCTGTACTTTTATTGAATGGTCTCAATTATCCAGTGATTATGCATGTTTCTAGGATTTAATCTTGAAGAACTTTTTTTGCAGGCTCTTGCACTATTTGTATTTTTATGCTCTTGGTATTGAAACATTGGTAGTAATATTCTAGAATAATATTGTGACAAGATTTTTGGACTTGTTTTTTTAGAACTGTGTTTGGTATGATCTGGAACATTGAGCACTCATGAAAAGATAGGCTTATTCTGTGATAAGTATGTGCTCCTGATCATGTCATGCACAATTATTAGGGAAAACACTGACCCTGATTTGAAGTGCTTGATAGTTGATACAAATAGTTAAATCTACTGACAGTACCATTAACATAACTCAAGTGTCCCACTAAGTTTCCTTACTTCATCACTAATGTATGAATATAATCTGGCTTATTTTGATTCATACAGGTGCTGGTTGTTAGTCAAAATGTAGATATGCTTTACTTATTGAATGCAATGATAATTATTATTAAACCAGTGTTATAACTTATGACTACATGCTTAATATGTTTTAAGGCTGTAGTTTAATAGACATTCCATGCCATTTTGCATCTTTCCAGTAAAGATAGAAGTGAAATATCTTTAATGTTGCATGTTTCAGTGAAAGCAATTAATGTCAGCATTTAGTGAAGTGAAGCAAACTACATATTTTTCTTCTTTGAATTAACTTATTTTGTTGTAGAAATATAACCAGTTATTGGT
This sequence comes from Balanus glandula, assembly GCA_030265075.1. Classification (NCBI taxonomy): domain Eukaryota; kingdom Metazoa; phylum Arthropoda; class Thecostraca; order Balanomorpha; family Balanidae; genus Balanus; species Balanus glandula. Next base: position 8,622 of record JARBER010164266.1, read on the forward strand.
TTTAACTAGATAATTTATATTGGCAATGCACCAGTTTGGTTAATTTATTCTGACATTGCTTGCATTTTTATAAGCATTAGTCTATACGTTTGGAATTTTTATTTTAATGGTAACAAATAGCATTTATATATTTTATGAATCTCATTCATAGTAATTGTCAGATTTTTTTAAGACTCCTTGATTCATGTGTTGCTGAGCCTCCTATTGTGATACTGGTCAGAATTGTGATGCCACAAACAGGCTTTCCTCTTGTAAGCATGTGGAGCTGAATCACCATCAAATCATATACTTGAAAGATTGCTCTACTGTCTACCTTCCTAGCCCTTCATATAACAGCCAGCTGTATTTAACTCCCATTCCACTCAACCTCCCCACCTGCCGTATGCTCCACACTGTGGCAGCTCTGACCTGATTGTCTGTGTGTGTGGTCTGGCTCAACATTGAGTGTCCCTGTACATCTCCACAGGCGGTGGACCTGACCAAGCCGGTCGACAAGCGGGTGTATAAGAGCACGAGTCCGACGTGTCACGACTTCGGCGTGTCCAAGGGCGCGCCGGACTCCGCGTCGCTGCTGGTCGGCTTCACCGGCGGCCAGGTGCAGCTGATCGACTCGGCGCGGCAGGAGGCGCACTGCATCTTCAATGACGAGGTAACCGAGCAGTCCCGACAGGGGGCCGTGTATGTGACCGGGGGTACCGCACACTGCATCTTCAGTGACGAGGTAACCGGCCCGTCCCGACAGGGTGCCGTGTATGTGACCGGGGGTACCGCACACTGCATCTTCAATGACGAGGTAACTGGACCGTCCAGACATGGGAGCCGTGTATGTGACTGGGGTACATAGCACTGCATTTTCAATAACGTGGTAACAAGCCGTCGAGAATGCAGTGTCCTAGGATTGTGAATTTTCGGTGTAAAGCAACACCCTACAAGACAAAAATATTCCACTTTTTCAATTTGAAGGGCTCCAGTGTTTTCACTTTTGAGATTGTTTCTCGCTCCTTCACTTATTTGTGTGTAAAGTCACAGAGTGGATAAAGCTTCGTTTGCTTGCAAGAAATGTAAATGCTTGAAAAATACTTAATTTTTTAGGGTGAATTTCCCACTTCTTGTGCTGATTCTTAGTCTGAATTGTTCACTCTGGACCCTGGCTCTAAAACAATCCTGGTACACTGTGAGAGTGTCGACACGGATGCCATGCAAGATTATGCAGTATGCAGCAAGGTTTGCCATTCCGACTTTAAACGGGGTCTCGAGGACATTGATCGGTAACGTCAGGTGATGCGAGTGCTTCCATGACCCGCATGTATGAAGCAGGTTATGCCGAACAATTTATTACGTTTTTAGAGGGTATGACCAATGACCATAAGACTATGGTGGGTAGAAGGAATTGCAGTTGGCGTT
>JARBER010164277.1:0-16573 GCA_030265075.1 Balanus glandula
GTACTGAGACGCGTCGAGCTGCCGGCGGCTGCGGCAGCTCCGGCTGCAGACCCCCCCCCCCCTCCCCCCCTCCCCCGAACACGCAGCGACAAGCCCGCCGGAACCTAGCCCGACGCTGGATAGCCTCTATTCCGACGTTGAATGACATATACCAACACTGGAAAGCTTACATCACGACGCTGAATAGGTTATATCCCGACACTGGATATCTTCCGGTTGTGACACTGGATAGCTTCAATCCCGACACTGCATAGCTTCTATCCCGACGCTTGATAGCTTTCGGTCTTGACACTCGATAGCTCCTATCGCGACGGTGGATACTGGATAGCCTCTATCCCGACACTGTATAGCTTCTATTTCCGGCCATGCCTGGCTCTGTATGGCCATGCTTGGCCGAGGGGCCCCCGTGCGGCCTCTCACGGCTTCCTGGACTGTGCTCACGTCGGCCGTGCCGCTGAGCCTCCACGAGCACGACTCACAGACGTGTTTGTCGCTTTGCCGACACTCCCTTCGCCAGGCGGTGTTCTAGCTAGACTGCCCCGTGTGGATATCCGGGAAGAAGTTTGCTACCAAATGAAGAGTTTTAGAACTGGACATTTACGTTTGATAAGAACACAAAATTAAACGATGCTTTAATCACGGTCTTGGAATCCTGAATGGTTTTGCCTTTTGACGACAACTTTTCACTTATTACGACTGAAAATAACTATTTTTGCAAAATATTTGTTGCAGCATTGCACCACGCTTCTTCGGCACCACCCAGTCAAGGTTATTTGGTTGATGTCCATGTTTATCTTATGACTTGCCTTGGTGCCCCCTCCCCGGTTATACGACGTCCCAGCATCTGATGTGTCCCACTGCCGACGCAGCGGTTACTTCAGGCGGAAACGTGCCTCGGAGCTACAATCTACGGTCCTTAAGCGACCTACGACCAGAACTCAGTGCTGCGACTGAGCCGAAACGTGATTTTCTGCGAGTCTTCAACGTAAGGAGCTTGTTGACTCAGCGACGGCGGTTTACTGTCAGCGCGATTGTGCATTTGAATGTGGCGGACTTTGCTACTCATTTGATGTTGCGACTTGCGATATCTTGTTTGACTTGGGGCCTTGCTGTTGACGTAGGACACATGCTGCGAGCAAAGTACCTATATGCGACGCATGTGACGCGACCGTCCCTATTCCGTTATCCTTGGCGAAAATGCTCCGCTCGGGATTTCCCATGTTCCCAGAAATGCTCCCATTGGGAACATTTCTAGAAAAAAAAACCAGGTAAAAGATTATTCTAAAACTTGGTCACCAAAACATGTTAAAATGTTATTATTTGTAAAGTTTATCCTCACAGTGCAAATGCTCCCATTGGGATTTCACATGTTCACAAAAATTATCCCGTAGGGCCATTTATAGCAAAGAAAATCGCATGTAAAAGTAAATCCTAAAGCCTGCTTACCAAACATGTTCAAAAGTTTTAAGACACTACCTGGCTAAATTCAAATTTTCAAACATGTTTAAAAGGTTATACTTACTGCACAAAAATTCATGGTGTTTTACATGTTTTGGTAAACAAATTGCAGGATGAAATGTAGGAACAAGTTCATGCTGAAGCTTGTTTAGGTACCAAACGTGCTAAAATGTCATTATTTTAAAAATCATTTAAAAGTTTAAAAAACAAAACTCTGCAGTGAAAATGGCTTATGTAGTTTATATATGTAAAAATAACTTCTACAACGCAGGTGCAAAGTTCGAAATATGCACAAAACCTGTCATACCCATTACTGCCTCTGTATAACTCTGTTCGCTGCTTCCTGTAGTCCAACTCGCTAAAAGCCAACTCAATTTACGTCTAATGTACCTTTCCCAACAAACGACATCCACCAATTACACCGCGATACAGAGGCGCAATATCCACCAACTGCACGCTAGGATAAAAACACTCCATTTAGACCTGATATTTACAGCGTCGGCCTCAACATTTCCCACCGAGCAGTGGTCTAATTTCAGGTGGTGTCGCCGTGAGAGCCGAAATGTGTTGTGACCGTCCCGAGGGTGGCACCACTGTGTTGGTGATTGCGGCGGGCTGATGAACGGTGGGGGTGGCGTTGATGATGGTGACGGAGGTGGTGGTGTTGGACGTTGATGGTGGTCGTGGTGGTGGTGGCAATAATTTCGCCGTGTTGCGACGGTAGCGGGGGCGGCGGCGGAGCGTCTCCTGGTGATACAGCGGTGGCGGAAGTGGCGGGGTTCTGCTGTGCTGTGACTGGAAGTGGCGGGTTCTGCTGTGGTGTGACTGGAAGTGGCGGGTTCTGCTGTGCTGTGACTGGAAGTGGCGGGTTCTGCTGTGGTGTGACTGGAAGTGGCGGGTTCTGCTGTGGTGTGACTGGAAGTGGAGGGGTTCTGCTGTGGTGTGACTGGAAGTGGCGGGGTTCTGCTGTGGTGTGACTGGAAGTGGCGGGGTTCTGCTGTGCTGTGACTGGAAGTGGCGGGGTTCTGCTGTGCTGTGACTGGAAGTGGCGGGGTTCTGCTGTGGTGTGACTGGAAGTGGCGGGGTTCTGCTGTGCTGTGACTGGAGTGGTGGGGTTCTGCTGTGCTGTGACTGGGGGAGCCACAGCTCTGCGTGGCTCGACACTGCCGAGGTGGTGGTAACGCGGCGCGTGCTCCAGCCGGTAAAAACACAGGCGCTGTGCTCGAGCCGTGTCGGCCCGTGGTGTGGCTGCGGTGCAGTGGGTCACGCCGCGCCGACAGGCAGCGGGAACAATGCGCCGCCCACGAAGGTCATCATCGCCGCCGCCGCCGCCGCCGCCGCCGCCCAGTTTGCAGCGTGGTGACGGTCGCTGATGCCCACAGTCCAGACGTCCCGCTCTGGCGGAGTGGGCAGGTGCAGGCTTACTGGTGGAATGCACACCATGTGCACCGAATTGGACGGCTTTCGTTTGTTCACGTCTAAGGCTACGGCCAGTTGTGTAAAGATCCTGATAAATTGTCAAATATTAGCGACATTTAGTCTTTGTAAAGGGGATAAAGCAAACAGGCCACATGCTATTTCAGTTATGCAAGCCGCTATGAACATAAAGCGAAATGTGACCTTTACTGGATCTATTATAGGAAATAGTTCTTTAAAAACATCCAGCTGCCCACGTGGGTTCGTCTACTGTTTGCCCCTGGCACGAGGGAGGGACTGAACGTTGATTCCGAACGTGTGGGCCGCGGGGTAAGTGCCGGTGCCAGGGTGGATATTTATGTCACGAATACTGGCGTTTACCATGGGGTCGGCGGGGGTTCGGAACGGATGCGGTTTAGTAATGGCTACCTTCGACGGACAAGGCTTTATTACGAATGGGTTGTTATCAAACCAGAAATTACCAACTGCGATAGTCGATACCAAACGAAAGAAAAAACTCAGCCGGCGCCGACGAGCCAACTTCCCACATCAGTCAGCCTAGGAATCCCGTCTGTCTAGCCGAACGATTACACGTCGGCCGGCCGGCGATCTATGGAGTGAACTTTGTGTGACGGCCCCGTCAGGTGATCGTGGAGCTGCAATCATGCTGCACGTGGTGAAATGGTGCCCTGGCGGGCGACTGCGGCGCTCGGTCGGCGGAGCGGCGCCCTGCCATCGATCGGCAGCGGGACCAATGAGAGATGCCACTCAAAACCGCCGCCGCCGCCGCCGCCGCCGCCCCGAACGGCTGTAAAACGCCGCCGATTAACCTTTGTGCACCCTGATCAGTGATCAACGCACTGCCGCGGCCGGCCACCGACAGACCGTCAAAGCCTGCTCTGAAACAGGAAACGACCTGCCGCTGGCGTATGACCGGCTAGGGAGGAGATTCGAGGAGAGGAATAGTCTGGTCTGAAGCAATGTTCTCATGCACTGAGCTTCACTTGCGTGCGTTCTGTGTGCGTGTGAGCATGCTTGTACAACCCGACTGTGTGTTTTGAACATTTCTGTAAGCGCAGCTTATTTACTGCACATGAGATACAACAACTTGTAACTCTGGTAAAGTACACGGCTGGAAGAATTATCTGCTGTCAGAGCTGTTGTGAGAAAGCCCTGAGCCGCCAGCGCTTGACAGCTCCTGTTCTCTGAGGAGAGTGGCTGCGGCGTGGGCGGCGCGGAAAAAGCGAGTTCATCTCATCTCGTCGAGACGGCGGCGTTTCACTGGTGCCGCACTGTGGGCGGCGTAAAAACTCGCCGTAAAGTTTGACACTGAGTGGCGTCATTTTACGCTCGGCCGCGCGCCGCCGGCGGCCTGCCAAAACGCCGCGCTGCCGTGCTTTGTTTGTGTTGAGACCTGGCGCGCGTCGCGTCGTTTTCGAGACCGTGATCCGTTCGCCGCCGCCGGCGCAGGTGACGTGACGTGACGTGACGTGGCGCCTCGCTGACCGGCGGCACGCTCTGCCGGATTGAACTGTTAGTGAGCGGAACAAAGGCCGGCTGACCCGCGGTGCACCTGCCCGGGGCCGCACGCGACACCGTTTGTCATGCTTAGCGCCCGTCGCGGGGCCGCCGCGCCGCGCGGCATGGCGGGACATAGTTCTACATGGGCCGGTACACATTTCATTAGGCATAATTTACGTGGTCGTTATGCATGTATCCCATGCATTCTAATGCGGCTCGACTCTGACCGGGCGTATTTGTCGGAGCGGGCCGTTTGTCAGCCCTGACGTAAATCCTCTGTCCACAGATGGTTACCAGGACCAAAAAGATATTCGTCGGCGGCCTGTCGGCTCCCAGCACACTGGAGGACGTCAAAAACTACTTCGAGCAGTTCGGCCGGGTGAGTGGTCGGACGGCACAGCGCGCGGGTGGCTCAGCTTTGTCTGAGTTTGTCGTAGCTGTGCCCGTGTTATGTCTGAACGGTGTTGCCACCTGTGATTGTCAATAGCCGGACGTGGTTCGGGTCTGATTTGTCCGTGGTGTGTTGTTGATTTGGTGACATGCGCGTGCTATATGACTCCTGCCAGGTCCCTTGAAAATGTCGACCCCTTGCCATCCCAGTACATCGTCATTTGTTTCTGTCCCCCATCCGAGAGTACCCTTGATGTCTAACCCGGGTCCAAGAATATATCTTGATTTCCTCCCGTGTCCGAGAATATCTCGGGAGGGCCGTTCTGAACTCAGACCAGTCGTCTAGATAGAGAGCATTAGTGGAACGCCGTCCTGTGGATCACGTAAGGCACCCGTAGACGTCCTATCAATGTGTGATGGCTCGTCCATGCCCGAAGCCATCGCGTTAGCTTCCGCAAACGAACATAATTTTCGATGGCAGTATGAACCGGTATCTAAGATGGGGAGTGGAACCCTTCTCCTATCCCCTCTGTCTTATGTTTCATTCTGTCCTCATCGCTCTTCATTTACCATCCTCTCCACCGACTCTGTTCTCCTTCCGTCCCTGTTGCCTGGCTCCGGCTCTGTTCTCTGTAAAACCCCGTTCTCCTCTCCCACAGTCTCTGTCCTCTCTCATAGTCTCTGCCCTCCTCCCCCACAGTATCTGCCCTCCTCCCCACGGTATCTGCCCACTCTTCCTCTGCATTTGCCCTTCTCTTCTTTCTGTCTTTGTATCCTCTTCTTTCTGTCTTTGCCATCCTCTTCTTTCTGTCTTGGCCATCCCTTCATCTTTCTTTTCCATCCTCCCCACATCCGTCCACTACCTCTGCTCTCTTCTCTTTCCGTCCTGCCGTCTTCCCGCCTCTGTCCTCATCTCTGGCGGGACCATCTCCATCTCATCCTCGCGGGCCATCTCCACCTCATCCTCGCGGGCCATCACGGCTGGTTAGCTGCGCCGAGACAGCTCGGCCGTGGCTATCTCCGGCGGCCGCCGCCCCCGCCGCCCCCGCCCCCGCCGCCGCTGCCGCCCCCGCCGCCGCTGCCTGACGCTGCCCCCCCCCCCCGCCCTCCCCCCGTCTCGATGACCCGCTACCGTGTGTCGGAGCCGGCGGCCACGCACCACAATCAATAGCGGGCTCTCTGCGCGCCGCGCCACCCGCCCGATGCGGCTCATCCGTATTCGCGACGTGTCGATTCGGCCGGATTACGGTCGGGTGGCTCCTCGTGAGCGGAGCGTTCCTCCCCGCCCTCTGTCCGCCCTCCCCTGACCCCGCCTCGCCTTGGCTGGCATCGTCTGTCTCGGACTCCCTCTTGCGTCTGCTGACCTCCCTCTTGCCTCCCGTTGGGATTCCGTGGGCTTCCTTAGTGTCTCCTGGTGTCTTCCGAGTCCTCTGGTCTCCCCTATGTTGCCTGCCGTCTGTTGGCCTATCCCTTGTCCACCCTATGTGCCGCTTTGGAGGCGTCTTCAGCTGCCGTATCTCCCGTGCCCCGCTGGCCCTCCACCTCCCGGGCGCTGCACTGCTGAGCTGGAACGCTACTTCCATATTCCTCCCTTCCCTGTGTGTCCTCTCCTACCGTGCGCCAGGCTGGTGCTATCTCATGCGAAGATTTCATCGGAAATCCAGCGTCATTGGTAGATTATTTGCCATGTTGCAACATCGGAGGCAGAAATAAGTACGATTGTTGTCGGATAAAATCATCCTTTCTAAAAGAAATACTTCCGTGCCTTAGCCCCGTCATAAATATGGATTACCTTTACTGTCAATCAGTACGGAACTTATGGGCATCAATATATCGGCCCTTTGAACTACGGCTTCACATTATCTTGAAAAATACCGCACTAAATTAAAGAAAGGTCATTTCCGAGCCCAACTTCTCCTGCGGGTGATGCATGTCCTCACGACCTTAATCGTCGGAAACTTGTGACGAAGGTTATTTAGGATTGGGGATATTGCCTCGAACACATGATGTTTGCATGATAAAGTTGAAAACTTTGCCAACGGTAGATCGATGGCCAGATTTCGTGCCAGCAGGCCATACCTCTCTGGCCGTGTCACATTGGTGACGTCATCGATCTAGGTCGCCGCCGCCACCCTGGCGCCGCATACAGACACCGGCAAAGTTTATGGACAACTTTTAAATGACGTCATGAGATTGAGAATAATGTGTAGCTTCATCAATATTTCAAATGTGTATTTGAAAGGCTGTTGTGTAAATATGTGGCGTATAAAAATGTCTTGTTGCTGCGTCCTTAACACGCGCACGTTGATACATTTGCGCATTTACATTTGCTACATTTGTGCACAGCCCGCATATTTTTTTGTATTAGCTCGAAAGCGAAGCAAGGCAGGACGGTAGGTTTTGTGCCGTATTTACCACAACTCAATAGGGGATTGTTTGACGCTAAAAAAAAATGAAGATTGGTCGGCAAATTTTTGAGTTATATGGATTTTAATTTCAAAATGAAGGGCAGAATCGAGGTCGGCGAAGCGATATCTTCTGAACTTGCTATCATATCGTGATGATTCAATCGCCAGTCGGTAGCCAATGTCAATGTGTTATTACTAAGCACAACTTTGAACACTTTGCTGGCGACCAGTTACGCAACAGAAGTTAAAGTCCAACAATTGTGACAACAAAAACACGGAACATATTAGGTCAAATTTTGAAACCAACCAATTTAGATAAATATCAGTTGTTTATGCATAATTTTTGCCTCAGAAATACAGAACCGGCGTTTGTTCGTTGGTACATGGTAAAAAAAACAATTTTCCAAAGATGACGTGTCACTAGAACCTACACCAAAGAACAGATATGTGCTTGAATTCCTAAAATGGATCCCGGGATCTGATCTTTGGGATCTAGAAACCGAATCCAGTGGAATCATAGATCCACCTCTACAAATTGTCGATGGATCCACTGGAACCATATCGTAGATCAGTCTTTAATATTAGTCGACGGATCCGTCGGGTTTCGAGATCGCAGACTCAATGTTGCATTATAATCATCTGGGATTCGGGATTAGCTAGTATACAGATGTGCATTTTCGGAAGCCATATTATAAGTAATTGTCGGTACTTTTCAATTCGTTTAATGAAACTAGCATGGGCTTATATCTTTAGCCAAATTGTGTTCATCAATATAAAAACAATGGCATAATATATAAATGGGAGCATTTTGGGTCTAAGTTCGTTGGGATCATAGATCCATTTTGATTGCTTTTCACAATATCCTTTGAGATCCAAGATCCATCGTAAAATTTAATCGAGTGATCCACTGGGATTCAAAATCAATTGTTGTAATTTGCCCTGGATCCATTTGGCACGCACGCACGCACGCACGCACGCACGCACGCACGCACGCACGCAGTGCCACGCGGCTTAAGACCCAATCATCATCAAAGGCTACTAACAAGGTTAGTTCTAGTGTCGGAGCTGAGAAATGCTAGTCAACACTCGAGACTTGCTGGGCCTGCGGTGCAAAGTTGGAGCGAAAGCAAGTATGCTACATTTTTACCTCAGATTATACTTGAAATAAATGAGAAAGCACGTTTTCAACAGCATATGTTATGACCTCCCCCGGTTGTGGACAGTTTACGGCATTCCCAAGCACTCAAGCAATCATCCATAGCGATCTGACATTACTGACGTCATTAGACCCAAGGATGCTGTCTTCTCAACAGGCCAGTGTACCGTCTTGTGAGATTACTTAGTAAAAGACTCGGGACGGTCCCATAAAGCGAAATGCTACTCGTTCTGGCGTCTTGACACTTCATTACAGTGATAAATTGTCACATTAAAAGTTGTCGTTGTGCTAATCATATTCATGGCGTTATATATGACGTCTGCGCTAGAATGACGCCGGAAGCGGGAATGGGTGGAACGGTGTGAAAAGGCAGCCCTTATCTGGCTGATGACCCTAATCATTACCCACTGTCCACTGTCCACTGTTTAGTGTATGCTCGTGGCAAAATATATTTGTAATTTGGCAAGGTGCTTGCTGCTGCCTAATTGTTGCTTTACTCAACAGTTTGCGACTCGGTGTATTTCTCTTGTTATTGTGACTTGCGCCCAGTGCGAACGTAAAGCTGGAAGGTTGTGCACCTAGTAAAGACCTGTACCTGGTGGACAGCCTTCCAGCCCGCTCACACAGGTCACACCTGTGTGACCGGGCGACTGTGTTTCAAAACAAATGTCTGTTTGAAATGTCTATGCCAGCTAAGTTAACTAAAGATTTTCCATGTTTTAGTGCAATCTTAAGCGTCTGTAAGGGGATATTTATGTTAACATTCATCTGATATCGAAATAAAGGCGCTGCAGTATGCGTAAAACTTGATTGTATTATCAGCTGCTTCTTATTCAAACGAATGCGAGTCTGACTTCATTTTTCTTGTTTGCAGATAGAGGACGCAATGCTTATGTTTGACAAGCAAACGAACAGACATCGAGGTAAGTGAAGGATTATTAATCGCTGATTCTCCTCTAAGACTAGCTGAAATGGGCAAACCACATGAATAACGCAATAAGGAATCAATGCTAAGTAGGCAGTTCTGTACATTACCAGCCTGAGGTTCTGTTGCCTGACTCGGTTTTACCAGCCGCTTTTAAATGGGTTCGGATAATAGCCTATCGTGTGGGAATGCTGGCACTCCAGCGACTTGTCAGCCGTCGGCAGTGGTGGGACAACGGAGCTGATTCGGGTCGTCACTACCTGGGCATTACAGTTCCTCCGATCTGTCACCACAGCCCCAGACACAACTCCGGGCTGTCACAGTCGTCCCAGACTATCAACTCCGGTCCGTCAACTCCGGTCCGTCTATCAACTACGGTCCGTAACAACTCCGGTCCGTCACAGCCTCTCGATTAATTATAACTCCGGGTTGTGGCAGCTACCAGTGTGACAGCCTCCAACTATCACAGCTCGGAGCCGTCACACCTGGTGGTCGAACCCTGGGTTGTGGCACCCCCGGGCTGCACCAGCTTCGGGCCGCGGCAGCTCCCGGCTTCCCCAGCTCGTGTGCGGTGTGAGCGGCTTCTGTCGGGTGGGGGGTGTATCGCCGGGCTCGTCCCCGCCGACCACCGCGCGGCCCGCCACCGGCCCGAGGCGCTGTATGCGACATTACGACATGTTTGTGCCGCCCAGATACGCTTCAACCGCCCAGTCGGACTGCAATTTGTAGCGGCTGTTGCGGCGCGGCTGCGGCGAGCGCTCGGCCTCCCGCAGGACCCAATCCCGCCGCGGCCGCGACAAATCCACAATACCGCGCGCCGCCCATCGTCGCCCGGTCTAAAGGCGAAAACACGGCCTCCTTTCGCCGGAAAGGCATTTTTCGGACTTGCACAAGCGACATGTAAGCAGCGTTTTATCGCCATTCGATTTGAAAGAAGGTTGTGAATTCGTTGAGATGGTCGGTTGAACATATTTGCCGTTTTCACGATGGATTTTTGCTGCTAAGTTGTTGATAACATTACTGAGTTTGTTGTGGACAACCTCAAATGTTTTTGTATATAAACTTCAGGAAGCATATTTATAAGCAATTTTGTGCATGAAATGTTTCAGATGGTAATAGTTCCAGCGTACAAAAATGAAACTTGAAGCTTATTTACCAACAACATTTCTGATCATCCTCAAAAGCCTCAGTAATGTTATTACCAGCGGCGCAACAATCCAACGTGAGAATAGCTACTGTTTTGGCAGTGTAGTTCTCGTATCGATACAGATGGCACCTTATACAGGAACAGCAAAATGCACAGGAACGGCGATATTCGTATTGCTCCTGTGTATACCTCCTTATATCGACGTCAAGCCATGGAGCCAGTCCCAGCAGGGTGTATTCCTGTACGCAGTATGAGTCTGCTTTTAACATGGACCATGTTCCAGTCCAGAATGATGAACATGTAACATTTGTGTCAACGGAAATCTTGTTTTATCCGCACCCTCTCCCATTGCATCCTCACGTTCGAACCTACGACGCGGCTTCTCATTTGCATTTACACCTCGTCTGGAAAAGCCACCGTATGTATAATGAATGCGGCTGTACGTCTAAATAAACAAATACATAAACAAATCCTGCAGCAATGGGTCTGGTCGCCGCGTGGTGAGAGCACGTACAAATGCTGCCATTGGCCGAGTCTGATACGATCTGGACCGGACGCCTCACATGTACAAAGTGCATGCATGGGTATGTACAACAGCTCTGTGGTAGGGGTAGGCACGGTGCAGCAGCTCCGTGGTAGGGGTAGGCTATCGCCCCCGAACAAGACACGCTGGCCGCTGTAAGTCCGACACAGACCGTCAGGGGCTCACGGCCGGCCCGGCTGGGTTGCCGAGGGACGCCGAGATGCTGATTCAAACTAGCGGTCGGAATCATGCGTGGTATTGGTTTGCTCGTCTGAATAAACTCCGCACACAAGCAGGTACGGACATTTGAAATACAATTGTTTGACAGTACCGCTTCCATGATTTTTTTTTTGCTGTAAAGATATCACTTATAAGAGTACAATTTTTCCAGAGGCCAAAATATGTTTGGTTCTTCAGAAGCTTCAGAAGTTTTCACAATGAATTTTTATCGTTTGGTACTAAGTACTAAATTTGATAAGAGAAGTTTTAAATGTTTTGATAAAAAAATCTTAGTATAATCATCATTACATGATCACAGTTACTGATTTAGGCGATATTAACTGTTTAAAAACGCCTTTGCATTGCGCTGGGGCAAAATATTAAAGATGCACACTTGAGGGAATTTATCGAAAGTGTATTTCGGATCGAAATGTCATGCATCCATGAAATATACGGTTTGGTGCTGTGAAATAATTACTTTGTCATCCAAGCTATCTAATTAACTGAATACCGTACAGAATCGTTAGATTTAAAAAATATTGAATACACTCATTTTAATTGTCCGGGTACTTTAGCAACGTGTCTGACTCGGCGAGTCGGACCTTTTGCACTAAATTAGCGTGTTTGTTAGGCTGTCATCCTATGTAACTCCAACATTGAATAAATATTGAAGTAGAGTTGAATAATAAATTACGTCTTCCTACATTTGCCTTACTTCTTTTCTAGCCGTCTGGCAGTGTCTTTTTAACATTTAGCCTTGTAGCCTTTCGTGCAAGTGTCTGGAATACCTTGTAATTGAAGTCATGAATCTCTGTCTGGACTTAAACTCATCACTGGAGCCGTTTAGCCGGACAGATAAAATTCACCCCCAATGCGTTAGCTATTTCAGCGAGAAAATCTGAACGTACATACCAGTGACTTGAGAACTTCCTTTATACTAAACAATTTTAACGGTTCTGAGAAAAGCCCCTTCCTAATATCGCAGTGGCTTAGAACGCAGCAGTGGGCGCAGAACGGTCTCGTACACGTGACCAGCCGGCCGAGAGGACCCGCTCTGGCCGCCCTCTCCGTGCTGGTCAGTTCTGCGACCCGCTCGTCAGTCGGCAGACAGCACAGCGCAGTGCTCGCTCGTCTCACGAGCCACTGACGGCCGCAGACTCTCAGACTGATCGCCTGCAGTCTGAGAGTCTCGCCTGAGACCTCTCTGGCGGCCGTCATGGCGCAGAGACAATAGCGGCGCGGTGTGTGGCGCGGCGGCGATAACTGGCGCGGCGGGGTCATTAGCTCTCGGCCCGGAGAGACGGCGCAGTCAAATTCGGCTAACAAGCGGCGCCGGTGCTAGCCAGCAGGCACTAACGAGCACACCAATTGATTCCATGCGCGTGGGAGCGGCCAGAAAAACGGAGCTGGTCAGAGACGGGCGCTGGTCGCTGGCCAGACGGCCAAGGGTCGCTGGCCGCTGACCGCCGCTGGTCGTTGTCGCCTGTCCGCTGGTCGCTGTCGCCTGTCCGCTGGTCGCTGTCGCCTGTCCGCTGGTCGCTGTCGCCTGTCCGCTGGCCGCCGTCTCTGGCCGCCGCCGCTGGTCGGCTGTCCGCTGGTCACTGTCCCTGAGTTAGCTGGTTGAGTGCCAAGCAGATGTACGCGGGGTATAGGAGGACTAGGGGGATATGCTAGGCGGCAGATTAACTGAATGGAGGGAGTGTTTTCTTCACGGTTCACGAAACGAAAATGTGGTACGGCAAGACTCGTTTTTTAATAGAAACAGGCTTCGTATTGGGTTGTCCATCTATGTTTTGTGCGTAGATGGCGGTAGACGTTTTTTTCAGAGCAGCTCATGCATGTTAATTGTGAAATCAATAGAGACTGCTTTTGAGTTTTGATCACGTAATTAATTCGCTCATTCCAATCATTGTATACGGCAATTTGATTTTGAATGCATTTAGCCTGCAGTCAAAGGTAGTTGTGGCATAGCGGATCATCTTCGTTAGCATGTGCATTGGCTTTGACGGTTCGTTAGTTCATACTAATTGACCGGTCCGTTACAAGGAAGATAATAATTATCATCCCGTTATGATGGAAATTGTGGTCCTTTGCAGAACGGTTGGATTGGCTAAACGAATTGGCCATTTCAATAGGTAAAAAGGCAATGATGCATTTTGCATTAAATGATAAAACTTCAGACATGTCTAACATTTAATATTATTTATTATCTGCTATGAAAACCTTAGAGTTATCATCCTGATGATCTGAACATTAAAGAATTTGATTTATCCGAGTCTTTTCGCTAGCTTATTCTCAAGTCAGTAAAAGAAATATGCATGATAGCTTGATATTACTGGCGAAGCCCGGCCTTGTGTCACCATATCAGCAGAAATATACTCGACGCCATGAAATGGAGTCCTTCCGTTTCTCGCTTAGTGAGCAAATAAACTCAATTATGTTTGTCAACTGGGTACTTACTAGGATAACTATCCCGTAAATACAATCAGTGTCAGCCGGAGAGCGTCCCCGTTCGGAACGTTTAATGGGTCATAAAGTCTTCTAATCATGTTGCTGCCCTGTAAGCTCTGTAGCCACATATAGGGTGATTAGTGATGTGTGCATGGTCCAGGAATAAATAGAACATTCTGTTCGGCCAAAACCGACAGGTACACTGCTGAACTCGTTAACTGTGATTAAGTCGCAGACAAAAATGTTCAGCAGGGGAAAAATGGTAGATTGATTGCTATCCTTGACAGCGCGTATTTTGTGAGGATGTTAGGTAGGTGAACATGTCTTCTGTCTTCACGTCATTTTATATTTTACATTTTCGATTTGTTATCCAAAACAAATTATCATTGCTCATTCGCGTTGGTTGTATTCATATTTTGACTAATCAATGTAATACTCGCCATGGAGGGGAAGGGAGGAAATCTACCTATCCCTCCGGTTTTTCGAACCCAGCGGGAAGGTGGCAGCGCTCAACGCCAACTTCACACATTTTGTGTGTTTGTTTTTTACCTCGGGTCTTCGTAGGTCAGGTCACCAGACAGTCATGTGATGACGTCACCTAAAAAAGTTGGTCATATCAATGCCACGGTTTGTTACCGATAGGTTTCAAGCTTGCAGGATGTGATCAAGTCATGAGTAACTAAAATTTGCTTACCTCTTATTTTATATTTCGGTGACCTAGGGTCAGGTAAACTTCGTAACCTCTCCGACTCCATTATAAGTTAACTGGAAAATATTTAAATTTATTATATTCCGAGAATAGCATGCCGTCGGTCTGATTCCATCTATAACATGCTATCTTAGACCATTGTTGGTTAAATCGACGCGATTGGTCTCTCTAGTGGCCCTAGTGACCTAGGGGTCAGCTGAGGTCATCTCAGGTCAAGTCCCTTTTTGGGAATAACTCGTCAGAATATAGATAGAGAATTAGCAATGATATAAATATGTGTATTTCGTCAAGCTGCACGTCTTCCTATATGCAACATGGCCTACTTGGTACAACTTAAAAATGAGACCTATGATAGGTCACCTGAGGTATGGTTAGCTTTTGACCTGAGGTCAAATCTGAGATCCTTTACGGATGAAAATTTAAATAGCTGTCGATAGTTGTTTTTTTCTGTTTGTTTCTAACTAAGACAGTTAACGAGATCTATGGAAATATATTGAGCGATGTCAGAACACGGCAAACTCTAATTTCGACAAGCTCTGGTGACCTTAGTATTGATCTGACGCAAAACAGACTTATATAATTTGAAGAAATTGTTTTAACAAGATGTCTAGCGCCGTTTTCCGCTTGTCGCTACGTATCGTGTTTTTTTAGATAGATGGACGGTGGGGGGCGAAATCTTCCCTCTCCAAGGCTTGTAGTTTTCAGAGGCCCTCAGTGTTAACTCGTGCCTGTTACGCTAATTGTCAGTGTTTCCAAAACGTGACATCTTACATTAAATATAATATCAGCTTCAAGTGTTCAAACGAATTTATGTTTTAATAAGCTCAATCACACTCAGAAGTTTTACTTTTGGAATAGCTAATTATAAGAAGAAAAAAACTCCTTTGAAAGACTTATGTCTATTTCATGTAGCACGCATGGCTTCAGAAAACACGGCCGGTGCACATTTACATTAAGAACGTATTATGGTAAACATATTTCTGGCATTCAACAAGACTTAAGGGTATCCTGGTTGAAGTTAATTAATACGCCGTCCACGAACATCTGGCTTTTACCACTGCTGCTGGCAAGCTGGCGTGTGTATTTCAGCTCTGCTAATTAATCCTTGCTAATTGCTATCAGTTTTTGTTCCGTAATCTTAATCGATTGTTGTTCTGGCGCTGGTGAGAAGTGAGGTGTTGTGTTGGAGTGTTCTGTTGGGCGTTTTTCAATCCGTGCCTTGCGACTCTGAATGGCTGCTGCGCCGTGTCCCGGTGTGTCGGTCGGGTCGTGTCCCGGTGTGTCGGTCGGGTCGCGTCGGGTGGCCGCCCGCCGCTGGCAGTTTGATCGATGTCCGCTCTCCGGCGGCAGCGCCGCTCCTTTCACGGCTGCTGAGTGGCCGCCTAGCATCTCTGTCACGCCTGCCGGTCACATTTTAACTGCAGGCGTCATTTTAACTACAGGCGTCGTCTGCAGCGCGCTCGGATTCATTTTAACTCCAGTCATCGTCGGCGATGCTGCTGCCACCGCCGCCGCCGCCTCACATAAAACAGCTAATCGCCATCCCGTCTGACATTTTCATCTCCTCTCAAATCTCGTTGTCGAGCGCGTAAGCCGCCATAAACTTCAATTAATGTACATATTCATCTCTGGGATGATGGCCCGGCGGCAGCCTGGGTCATTGGACCGCACTGTGTCCGGCACGGACGAGTTACGGCCGTGTCGCCCGGCCGGCCCACAGCTGAATAACGGCAAGAAAACCTGACACAACGATTACGGAAAGTTTATATTCATGGTGCCAAAAATGGCTTGCAAAATAAATCGAAAGATTCCCAAGACCGCACGCAGTTCTAAGGATTTTCGCTCATCTGCTGTTAATATACATGTATATCGCGCAAGCCACCAATGAAAAGTGCATACCCGCTGCAATGTCTTCAACTTCTGACCAACCGATCCGCTCGGCCCGGGTTGTACTGGCGGTCGGCCGGGGACGGGGATGGCGGTCTGTCGGGGTCGGGACTGGCGGTCGGCCGGGGTTGTACCGGCGGTCGGCCGGGGTTGTACTGGCGGTCGGCCGGGGTTGTACCGGCGGTCGGCCGGGGTTGTACTGGCGTTCGGCCCGGGTTGTACTGGCGGTCGGCCCGGGTTGTACTGGCGGTCGGCCCGGGTTGTACTGGCGGTCGGCAGGGGCCGGGGCTGGCGGTCGGCCGGGTTGGGGCTGGCGGTCGGCCGGGGTCGGGGCTGGTGGTCGGTCGGGGTCGGGGTCGGGAC